>BQNB010081041.1:0-29747 GCA_026074375.1 Tanacetum coccineum
AACAACTGAAATATGAAACCTAGAGCTGCTATTTATAGAGGAATGAAGAATAGAAGAGTGAGTTTCTTGAAACTTCCATTTAATCCTGGCCGTTGATCATATTCGAACCATTTATAGCCGTTTGATTGTGTTTGATGATGTGTTCGCACCAATTAGGTGTTGACACGTGGTCATTTATGATTGGGGAGTGGGTTGTGAACGAATTTAAGTGTTAAAAAGGAGCGGGGGTGTGGATTTTTGGTGATTGGGTTGTTAACGAAAAAGGCGGGAAAAGTAGTTGGGCGGTTAGAGGTTTGTTGGAGTTGTTTCAAAGACGCGTTTTTCAGTTTGAATGTATGAAGAAATTGCACAATTGGTCCCTACGATTGCACCCGCTCAAATGTAGTTATAAAACAAGTTTGAGAATGGCAGTTTTGGTCCTTGTGTTTTCCTTCTTCATTTTCTTCTTTAATAAACAATTTTCCTCTTTAGGCAACTTTAGTCCTTGAAACTTTAAAACTCCAAATAAACCCTTGGGACTTTGAAGACTTGTCATTCTTGGTCCTTTGACTTCATTTTGGGCTTTGACTGCCTTTCTTGCTATGTCGGGCTGATCCGGCTTTGATCTTTGGCTGTTTCTTCACTCTTTTTTTTTGTCTCTTTCGTTCCTTGTCGGTTTTTGACTGGTTTTTCTTCTTTTTGTCCTTTTTATCCTTTCCTGCACAATAGACACAAAAGCACACATTTTTCTATACTTTTGGCATTATTTTGGCTTTTATTTGGCAAAATCCTGGGTTTTTCATATATACAATTAAGCAATTATCAGGCACTATGTCTGGTAATATAGAATTCCTTTTGCTTAAACCACCAGTGAAAGATTTCATAGGCTGCACTAACATCGTATTCACGTTCACTTTCAATCCACAATGACGGTACGAGTTCTTCTAGTCCAATGTCTGGATAGTTAGCTGCCTTCAGCTTGGATATGGACAGAACACTCCTTCTTTCTTGGCTGCCTGACACAAGATATTCTAGATCCTTATTGAAGAAGAATTGTGGTTGAATTGTTACCTGACTAGGTGGACCTCCTAGAGGTAAAGGTTTGCTCACGTCTGGTACAATCTGGTGACCCTTCGGGTTAACCAAATCAATCTGATCTGTAAGCAGTAGGTGACACTCTTCCATCTGAAATTACTATCTTGTAAGTTGGACCTTCCAAGTCTGCTTTGTTGAGCTTCGACTTCTCAATCTGTCGGCAAAACCATTTGATGAATGCGCCCATATCACCAGTTTTTTAAAGTAGCTTGTTTTCTTCAGGGTCTTTATATGATGTAGCAAATGCATTGGCCTAGTTGTTCTCAGGTTCAGGTAAACCATTTGGAGGAACAGCCCAGTCCGGTTCTCGTGTTTCTGGTCTTTCTTCCTCTAGAACAGGCTTCAACCAATCTGGTTTGGGCTTGATCTTTAGAATATGGGCAGCATTGGTGTCCTCTGTGTATGAGAAATGCTCAACATCAGGTATTAGAATGTCATTAGCTGGCTGTTCAGATTGAGTGGCAGTTGTTTGCTGAGAGGAGCTAGAGGGAGCATTTCTTATGTTAGACGTCTTCCATGTTGAGGATGTCTGAGCCGAAGTTTTTTTAGAACCTGAAGCATCAAAGTCTTGTTTCTTCTTCTTACTTTATTCAGACTCTTATGTAGGAGGTGGAGGAGGATCTTGATCATCTCGGCGTCTTTTATGTGACTTGTCCCTATCTGCAAGAAACTAGTCCCTATTGTCACGCTCCATAGAGGCTTCTAGAGCTTCATAGAGAGCAACATGTTCAGGTTGAGATCTGTAGGAACCATTTTCAAACATCCAATCATGAAGAATTTCTTTCATGTCAGCCTCGGACAAGTCTCTAAAGTGTTCTCTAAGTGGAGCTTGAAGTGCTATTTGGACAGCCTCTTTGAAGTGCTATTTGAACAGTTTTATCCTTAAGCTTATGTCTCTTCTCAAAGTTTGCACATACTTGTTCCAGTGCAGAGACACGAGATGCTAGATCAAGATCTGAAGAGCTTTATTGTTGTAGAAGTGGTTGTAGTGGAAGGGTTATTGTTGTTGTTGTGGTTGTAGCTGTAAAGATTGGTTCTTGAATGGTAGGAGATACTGGTTTTGGAGATGAGACAATGATGATGGGAGTAGATAGAGGGGGTGCTAATGAAGAGGCTTGATAGATTGGAACCGTGACCATAAAATCCACTTCTATTTCCATATTAGCTTTATATGGTTCCTCTTCAGTTGGTTTGTCATTAAAGAACTAATCACCGAAGTTAAAATTATCTAGATTCTTCATGGAAGACAAAGTCCCAGTTGAGCTTAGTGGATTTTCCAAGTGTACATGTTCCTTATATGTATGCTTCAAACTTTCATGTAGTTGAGGATATACAGTGGCAACGAAGTCTTCGTGCATGGGCTCAGGGTTTGGTCCAGCAAGAGCCACATGATGTTGCCCAGGGTTTGGTCCAGCCTAGTCTTCTTCCATAAGAACATGCTCCGGTGGTGGTCTAGACTCAGGTGTTTTACCATGGTCTGATCCACCATGTCCTTCATCCACTTCAGCAGTCTTTTCCTCTAGATCTACCTTGTTAGCCACATCTTCTCCTTGTTTTTTACCAATATTTAGAATCTCGGTATCTCCTTCACTGTTCGTCTTATTAGTTTCAGCACATGTTTCTGCATCTGTGGGAGATGGAGTATCACAAACTATATTAGCGGATGTATTATCCTCAGGTTGTACAGAGGGCCCAGTAGATGTCTCCTCAATCACTGGGATCTGCCTCTGAAAGATGTACTGATCCGTGGTACTTGTCTTCTTGGGCGCTTGTAGTTCTAACAAAGATTGTACAACCTGTTCATCTGAAGCAATGCCTTTCCCTTTACCTTCAACAATAGGGAGTTTTTGAGTGATACCTGTGGTAGGTTTACAAAAAACTACTCCGTCAACGGGTAGTTGAAAGGATTCCAGGCTCATCTGAAAACCTTGCTAAAGATCATAATCTACCTGTTCACCTTGAGGTTCAGGTTCAGGTTCAGGTTCAGGTTCAGGTTAAGCTTGTTCTTCGTCAGGTTTGTCAATAGGCTGGAGAGAACTTTTTACATTTTGAACTTTCCTCACTTTACCCTTGACGGCTTTTTGTAAAGGAGTAGGCTTGGTTGATTTCTCTTTTACAGGCTTTGGTTGTTTAACAGGTGCAGGTTTGGATTGCATAGAAGACACTGGCTTGGGTTACTTAGCAGTTGCAAGCTTCTTAGACTGATCGGCTTTAGATGTTGACTTCTTCTTTCCACCCTCTTCAGCTGTAATTTTACGATCATGCTTTGCAACCATTTCCAGGTAAGCGTTGTAGTAAGGTGCGTTCCTAATATTGTCCGTGATCAGCTCCTTAAGGATTTGCATTCTAAACACTTCATCATCTTCGCCTTTGGAGATGAACTTGAGATTTCCAAGATGGTGATCATCTTCTGCCATGTTAAATAGAGACCCAGACCTTTGGTGAATGTTGTGTTTTCTCCCTAAATGGCAGATCATAGCTTTGTAAACCAACAATAAGGAATAACATAAGGTTTGATCTTCTTGTCCTTCTTAGTAGCAATGCCCAAATTGGCCTTATCAGTGAGAAAAGTCTGGATAACTTGTATAAATTCTTCCCATATGAGTTCAGCATAGTCAACATTTGTACGTGTAATAATAGCCCAAAGCATCTGAAGAACTGGATATCTGGGCCTATCATACCTAGAAGTCTTGCCTGTGAGACATTGGTTGATCATCGATAATATGGATCTCCAAGGCTGATATAGGTTATTCACAGCCATTCTTGATATAAAGTGAAGTTCCTCTGGATAGCCCAACTCATTCACAAAGTCCATAATTGCATTACCCGAAGGAGGTGACTCAAACTGATGAGCTTGATCAACGCTCTAAAGCTTCCCTTATAAGATTTACGTCTAGTGTGAACTAGTCTTCATCCAACTAAAAACGGTAAACTCCAGTCTTTGCCTCCTATGTAAGGGTATTCCAAAACTGTTAAATGTAGATAGCTGGAACAAAAGCTGAGGCAGTATATGCTCTGAAGAAGTTTGTGTTTTGTAGAATATCCACAGAGATCTAAAAGATTGGGTTCCTTTGATTCTTTTGAAGATCCAAGACATAGTTACTCTTTCCAATAGGCACCTATGCACCAAATGGTAGTATTTGATCGTCAGTTCTTATGGGAGCAGGAGCGGGAACATTCTCATTAGCCATGTTATCTACACAAGAATATCAACAAAGATAGGCAGACATGACATATATTTGATGTTAGATGAGAATATCATTCATGATGTTTGACATACTTTGTTTGATTAAGGTGTGATTAAATCAAGTAAGAAGGAATATTTCACATTGAGTCTGAAGTCAACATAAGTCAACATTGGTCAAAGGTCCATAAGATATCCGTTGAACACAATCACAAGTTAACAAGGCCCGGATGGGAGTTAACTAAGTAATTGGACCTTTTCATTGGGCCTAAAAAGGGTATTGGGATTAATGGGCCAAAATTTTGGAATTTTGGTCCAAACTGCAACCCACTTGAAACCAAACCGCTATCAGGTTTGATAATCAAACCGCTAAGAGGTGGATGGAGCAAACCGCTACGAGGTATGCCTAACAAATCGCTATGAATCGGTTTGAACAAACTGCCATGAGGTGATATGATCAAACCTCTATGAGGTGATTTGATCAAACCGCCACATGGAGAATCTATCAAACCGCTAAAACTATTTTAATTAATTTAATCAAACTGCTATGACCAAACCGCTATCAATATTTTACTCGATTTAATCAAACCGCTATGATTTAAGAAAAAATCAAAATAGCGGTTTGAATATTTTAATAATAAAAATAATCTTCATCAAACTGCTACCTCGTAGCAGTTTGCCTGCATACATTAAAATATTCTATAATAATCAAATCGCTATATGGCACGTCATGCAAACCGCTATCTAGAAATTCTAGCAAACAGCTATCAAGAACAAACATAGCAAACCGCTATCAAGCATATCATGGCATCCCGCTATCTAGCATATCGTGGCAAACCGCTATCTAGAGAGAATACCGACAAGCAAACCTCTACTTAGAGTGAATATCAACAGGCAAACCTCTACTTTGAACATTTAAACATATCCAAAATCTAATCACTTTTGGCAGTCTAACACACAAATCCAAGGCTTCGTAAGTCTTACTAAACTCCTAACAATCAACAGAAGCAACCCCAACTATCACATTTCATATCATTCGAGCCATACATCTTTATGTGGCCACGAGACCCTTTAGAATCTTAAGGGGACAAGCAAACCATTTTGAATAAACTCATTCGAACCATTTTGAACAACAACTAAACCTACTAAAGCAATTTACAACAATAACAAATAGCTTTTGACTATCTAAAGTCAAAAACTTTATTCAAAAATCATCAATTCGTGCAAACTAGAGATAAGGGATCACAAATGAACATCAAATCAACATCATCTAACCCTAAAGAGCAAATCCCAACAATAACAACACTATTCTAAACACTCTATGAGATTTTGATCAAAAACAATTTAGAAATCACTTAAATCACATAAATGAGTTTGACTTACACCTAAACAGACATAGATTAGTGTTAAGTAACCCTAACCGCACCTATTCTACTATTTAATTACACATTTCAAACAACATTTAAATTTCGAGAAAAATACTAAGATGAATCTAGAGGTTGTACTCATTTTAATGTGTTTTGGATCAATTAATTTCACCTAAGGCATCATCTAAAGGTATTGAATGAAGTTTTAGAGTTACCTTAGCAAGAAATCCACAAGAAATCGAGAATCAAGGGGTGACGAATTGGTGGCGGTTTACGTGTGAGTGTGTGTGTGTGTGTTTTTATCTTTGACTGAAAAATGATGGTTTGCCAGATAATCAAACCGCTACCCTTTTATACACCTAGTTTGGGATTTGGCAGTTTCAGTCCCTGAGGTTTCTAACTTTGTTTATTTTAGGTTTTAAGAATTTCTTGAGGTTAACATAGGTTTAGTGAATGGCACAAATGGTCCCTGTAGTTTAATAAAGCAAAGAAACAATTAGCAAATTTCACATAAGTCCCTTTACTTTCTAACTAATGACACTTTGGCCCTTTGACTTAAAATTAATTAACTCCCCCTTAAATTATAACCCCTCGTCAAATACTAAAACCTTTTACATGAATTGTGTGATGTTTTAGAAAATCGTTTGAGGAACTAAATTTTGAAATCACTCTCCCCCTCAAATAATGACCCGTTTCTATTTAAAGAGTTGTAGTCATTGTTTGAGTTGAAAATTTTATTATAAAAGCCTGAACTAATTAATTTTCAACAACATTTTCCCACCGTGTTTAACACAAATAATTTTGAAGAATCAATGAAGAAAAAATTATTTAGTTATGAAAAGGAAGACTTCTCTTCCGTAAGAAGAAAAATGCACTAAACGTACATTATTTCTTGGATGCATGGATATTAAGTAATCCATGCCTGGGAAAAATTAATTACCTGTTGCTAGGAACAACTGTCTTTTTGACAACATGCTTTCTTCAATTTGAAAAGCGGGTTGCAGTCTGAAATAACGCAAACCATGAAGACATGTTTTAAAAGATTAGAACTTCTCCTCGAACTGTATTTAAAGACCCGTGTCATTATTGAACGACATTTCTAGGTCCGTAAAGATTATCGATTTACAGAAGACATGTCTTGAAAAAAATATTTTTGGTATTTTCTATTTTCTGATTTTTATGGTTTTTGTAGGTTTTATATTTTTGTGTTTTTGTTTTTGTATTTTTAAATATATACAACATATACATAGGATACATGAAGACTCTCCTTTACTCATTCTCCTCTTCCTGAAGACATGTGAGAGACTCCGGTGATATACTCTTCATTCCAAGTCGCGGGAGTAGAAATTCGAACAGCACTCTTGGCAATGCCTTAGTGAATATGTCCGCAAGTTGGTACTCCGTCTTCACAAAGTAAAGTTCAACCACGCCATTCTCTACTTGCTCTCTTATGAAATGGTGACGTATGTCGATGTGCTTTGACCGAGAATGCTGGACATTGTTACAGCATAGAGCAATAACGCTTCTGTTATCACAATACAAATGTATCTTATTGAATGCAAAGCCGTAGTCAGTTAGTTGTGATCTCATCCATAGGTTGAGCACAACATCCTGACATGGCAATGTATTCAGCCTTAGTGGTTGAGATAGCAGTGTTTTTCTGATTCTTCGATGACCAGCTCACTAACTTATCCCCAAGAAACTGAGCACTTCCTGACGTACTTCTACGTGTATCCTAACAACCTGCATGATCTGCATTTGCATAGGCCGTTAGTGCCATAGCGGTATCCTTCAGATACCAAAGACCCTAGTTAATGGTGCCTCTAAGGGATCAAAAGACCCGTTTAATTGCCTCAAGGTGCTTTTTTGTAGGCTTAGCCTGATACCTAGCATACATGCATACGACGAATACAAGGTCAGGTCTTCTGGTAGTGAGATACATTAGGAAGCCGACCATACCTCGATATCATGTCTGGTCAACTAGAATCCTTAAAGGGTCCTCATTCAGTTTTAATCGATCCACCATTGGTGTATCTATAGGGTCAGATGTATCCATTCTATATTTTATTTAAATTTCTTGAGCATATTTAGATTGATTAATGAAGATGCCTCCGGGACTTTGAGAAACTTATAATCCTAAGAAAAATGACATTTGTCCCATCATTGACATCTGAAATTTTGAACTCATCTCATTTGAAAATAGGTCACAGTCTTTAGGATCAGTTGAGGAAAATATGATATCATCTAAGTATATTTGAACAAGAAGAATATATTTGCATGTTTTCTTGGTGGATAGAAAGGATCAACAACACCTTTAGAGAATTTGTTATCCCGAAGAAACCTTGATAAGGTGTTATACCACGCCTGTGGTGCCTGCTTTAAGCCATACAGAGCCTTCTTTAGATGGTAGACGTGGGTAGGATGATCTGGATCAACGAAACCCTCTGGTTGATTGACGTAAACTTCTTTTTGTAGCTCGTCATTCAGAAATGTTGTCTTGACATCCATCTGGTAGATGGTTATGGTTTTGCTGGCGGTGTTTGCAATGAATATTCTGATGGCCTCGATTCGTTCAACCGGTGCAAATGATTCTTCAAAGTCGATCCCATCCTCTTGTCGATATCCTTTAGCTACTAACCATGCCTTGTTCTTTAGAACATCACCATACTCATCAAGCTTGACTTTATAAATCTACTTGAGAGCGATTATCATGACACAGTCTGGTCTTGGCACTAATTCCCGTACTTGAAGTCGATCAAACTGGTGAATTTGTTCTTGCATAGCTTTAAACCAACAATCTTTGGTCACGGCAGACTTGAATTTTTTAAGTTCGACTTTTGATAGTAGAGAATTGTAGAAGCACCACAAAGCATCGATGGCTAATTGTTTCCTGGTGGATACCAGACAAGAGGGATTACCAATTATATTCTCCATTGGGTGATCCTTTGACCATTTTCTGAGGTGATCATGTGGTTGAATTAATTGGTCAGATTCAGCTGCACTAACATCCCCTGATGATGACTCAGCAGAACTCAGTTCTGGAGCAAATACATTTTTAAAGGGATCGTTGTCAGCTTGAGCAAAAGGGTTGTTTTCAATAGTATGGTCAACTACAACACCTTGATGTGAGATAGGAGGTTGTACTTCCAAAGATGATGGTGAATGACTTGTTGAAGGTGTATCTTGATCTATTGTTGTAGACGAAGGTGTACCGGCTGAAATAATTGGAACTTGAACTACTAGAGCAGGAGGTACCGGTTGTTCAACACTAGGGGTTTCAAAGTACTCATCAAAAATTGGTTGAAATAAAATCGCCAACTCTTTATTGGTAGGAGGGACATAAGGAGCAGCAAGGACCGGATTTGGTACGAGCCCAAAACTGATTTCTCTAAGCGTCAATAAAATAGGCTCGAGTCATGTACGGATGTGCATAGGAGCCATATGCTCAGTCAGCTCATCAAATGTTATGTGAGTTATTTCCATGATTTTGCGGGTTATTTTGTTGTAGATTCGGTAACCCTTCCTATTTGGTGCATACCCGACAAAAATTCCAATATCGACTGTAGGTCTTAATTTTCCAAGGTCTTCACTGTCATTTATTGAGTAACAAAGAGCACCAAAAACATGAAGTAATTTAAGATCGGGCTTTTTGTCATGCACTAATTCATATGGAGTTTTGTTGTGATGAGTGTGAATAAGGGATCGATTTTGAGTGTATCAAGCAGTCGCAACAGCTTCTGCCCATAGAAACATCAGAGCCTTGGAGAATATTAGCATTGTTCGAGCAGCCTCCACAAGAGTACAGTTCTGTCTTTAGACAACGTTGTTCAGTTGCGGAGTCCTCGGAACTGATTTTTGGTGCAAAATGCCGACACTTTCATAATATTCATTCAGAAATTGATTAACAAATTATGTGTCATTATCGATACGGATGTATCTGACAATTTTGTTGAGACCGACTTGTATTTGCTTCAGAAATTTGATGACGAACTTTAGAGTTTCATCTTTTGATCTCAAAAACTTAACCCAAGTAAACCGAGAATAGTCATCAACGATGACTAAAATGTATTTTTTCCCATTAATTGTTTGTACTCGCATTGGTCCACACAAATCCATATGAAGGGTATTAAGAACTTCCAAGTTGGTGTTTTCAGATTTGGGTTTATGGGAATATTTCTGGCTTTTTCCAAGTTGACAAGCCGAGCAAAGATGATCTTTCTCAAACTTCAACCTAGGTAAGCCTCTCACCAGATCTTTTCGAGCAAGATCATTGATGGTACCGAAGTTTAAGTGATTTAACCGACGATGCCACAACCATGATTTGTTCTTTGAGGCCTTGGACAATAAGTAGATAGGAGAGGACTTCATCATGTCTTTAACAAAAATAGTGTATAGATTAGTGCCACAATTGCCTTTGATTAATTCGACACCATTAACATCCCTGACATAACATGAGTGTTTGCGGAACGCAACTTCAAGATCTGAATCGCAAAATTGTTTGACAGAAAAGAGATTGTGTCTTAGTCCTTCTACATAGTATACCATGGAGATCACACTATCACCAATCACGTAATCTCCATAACCCATAATAGCACCAAAATGGTCATTTCCAAATCTAACTATCCCGGTAAACTTCTTCATGAAATTCCTGAGCCATGAGTGATCCCCCGTCATATGTGTTGAACAGCCTGAGTCAAAATACCAAAGGATGATCTGTACGACCTACATTTGAAAACAAAAAAATATGGAGAGTTTGGTACGTTGGATCCCTAATTTCTATTAGGGTCCTGTTGGTTAGCACAAACAGAAAGTTTCACAAAATCATCAATTGATTGTGTGACAGTTGTAGTGGGAGTGTCAGTGGAAATTGCTTTTTCCTGTTTGTTTTTACGTTGGTACCTAGTTAATGGTTTCTGAGAAGTGTTACTTAATCTCTCAGTTATCATAATTTCACTAGTACTAACGCTTTCAAGTTGTTTTACCGGAACTACTTTGGATATAGTAAACCTAGTTAAAGGGCACCGTTCTCTTAGAGTAAATTTCCTTTTAGTGGGCTGCCATTGAAATCCAACATTGGTAAACAACTTTCCAGTTGCCTGCCATACTTGCTTAACCTGCTTAACTCTCTAAACCTTGTTGGCATGTGGTTTCTTAACAAACTTGAAAGACTTCTCAACACATTTATCTTGATTAAAGGACATTAACCATTTGTTACAAGTTTTGCAGACAGAATTAGAATTTGAATTAATTATAGTACGCTTATAGATAATACTAGAATCAGCACGATTCGTTTGTTTTACACTAGACTTATTATTCCTAGAATGGTCTTCTACTTTCTTCATGTCACTCTTAGCTGGCAAGGTCTTATCTTTCTTTGTATTGCTCTTAGGCTTTGACCCACTAGCTGCAGTGGAATCTTTTACTCCTATAGAAGGAATCATAGGTTCATTAGTCTTTTTCGTTTTCTGTTGCTCAACATGTGTTTGTGAGTTATTAGTTGAAGTTTCACCTAGTTCCACAAAAGTAACTCGCTTTTTCTTATTTAAAGGGGCAGTAGCAATCTTTTTATCTCTTTTATTAAAATGTTTTGGACAAGTGCCAATCACATATTCAAGCAATTCCTAAGAGTGTTTAGTGTAAAGGCAGGCAGATGCAAGTGATCTATCTAATGGTTTTTCAACCCTATCCTCTTCTACAATCTCGCAAAGTATTTCTACACTTTCCCTAAGATGTTTGAGATAATCTAAATGAACTTCCCTATTATTCCTATTACGAGAGGGAATTGGTTCAACATCGATAGCATACATACCAAGAGTAAGAACTTTTAGTTTATCAGCAGGCATAGTGACGCATGTCATTTTCCTTTTTATTTGAGCTTTTAGGTTCTCAAATTCAGCTAACAAAGAATTTGTCTTTTCAATAGTTTTAGCATGCGTGAGCTTGATTAAATCATACAATTCCTTGTAATGCTACTTCACTTTCTCATTTTCTACCCTAAAACGCTTATTTAGATCTTGTAGGGCATTAACTTTTACAGTTAAATCTTTGTTCTAAGAATCTAAGGCCTTAAAGTCAAGAATGGGATCGGCATCACTATGTTTCGCTTGCAAACGAGAAATTTTATCTTTTAATTCTCTAATTGTATTGCCCCTTCCTTGAAGCTATTCTTTTAGGTTTCCGATTACAAAAACTGACTCAAATGCAGGAGCATTAGAAGATTTCACTGATTTTTTTGTTTCCAAAACGTTCTTTAAGATGTTGATACTTCAATTGTAAATTTAAGTGTTCCACCTCAAGTTTAGAAAAATGTTTTATCATCTCATCATTATCATCTTTTTGAATCTTGTGTGTCAGATTAGAATTTCCAGCTTCAAGTTCAGCAATATGTTTTTGTGCAACAGTGTAAGCATCATGCATATCAGAAGATCTAGATACAGTAAGCACAGAATCTGTGGCAGTATAAAACACATCTTTGGACAAGCATTCAACAATTAGGTTCTTATTTTCAATGAGAATATTTTTTTTCTCAATTTCATTGCACTTCTTATCAACGGCATGTTGGTCCACCTCAGCCTCCATTTGATCAAAAACTTCTTTCATTTCCTTAATTTCGTTGATGAGAGCTTTTTGAATTCCCTCAAAATGTTCTTTGATTGTTTTGAAAAATGGGATTACTACGGTGAGATAACATGTCTTTGTTTGTTTAAAACCCCTTTCCCCTTCAGTGAGACTCGTAGGTGTGATCCTCTTTTTACAGGTTTAATCAAATTCCAAAAAAAGTTGTACTAGAGAATAAATATTTACTTGTACTTGACTTTTTGTTAGGAGGACTTTGGGGACCAGCTTTACAGGTGTATTGGGAGGATACACCGTCATAGCTATAATTAGTTTTACCGATTTGGCCTGTTCTTTGAGAGCTTTGGCCTTCTTTTTGAGAAGTTCATCAGACCAAAATATCTGCTCAGGGGTCAATTGTTTCTGAGGTATGAAAGTCGCTAAATAATTCTTTTTCGAGTAATCATGTGGTGCAATCTTAACCTTCTTTTTCATACACTCTGGGTCTTCCATTTTTTCAATTATTTGTTTCCTAGTAGTCTCAGCTATCTCTAGGGTGTCCTATGAGTCATGAACTAAAGTACGAGCATGGTTAGTCTTGACAATCTCATGACCATTATATAGAGCAGGTTGAACTTGCTTTGCTTTAGACAGATAAAAGGGGTTCTTGTACCCTATTGCTACCCTATTGACTTCATCATAAAAGGACTTAGGTTTGCACAACATATGGACTGTTTAAAGATACCGATCTTGTCCAAAAATTCTTCAAGGAACTTATTTTCTTTCTGTTTAAAATCTTGTTTTAACGTTGATACATCTTCCCTTATTAACTTGTTATGGTTAAGGGTAGAGTTAAGTTGCATTTTAATAGAATGAAGTTCCTTTTGTAAAGATTCTTCCTTAACATTACGGTCTTTGATAATCATTCTCATATGTGTATCAATCATCAGTTCACGTTCAGTTATTTCAAATTGGCCCCTTTTTTCATAAACCTCGGCTAATTCCTTATATCTAGCAAGTTCAGCAGTTAGGGATGCATTAACAATATTATTGGTCTTGTTAGAAGTGACACATTGGTCATCCTGCTCATATATATCATTGGTAATAATCATTACTGCATCATTATGAACAGAAGATACATCACTGTGTACAACTTGGTCTTCGTTGTCCTGCACATACTGTTCATACGAGATAATATTATTATTACTTGTATATTCAGTATCTGAGTCAACAACGTCGTTTGGTTGTACATCATTGTGCATCTCGTGTTCCTCATGAGACTCATTCATATTATCGAGACAATTATCATGATCATGTACCTCAGAGAGTGTGTCAGAATCATACGATGGACGAGCTTCATCATAAACTGGATCAGCAGAGGAGAGATTGGCCATGAACATTGTCTGAGTAGTAAGAGCTTCATCAACATGGTCCCTCATCCACCTCATCATCAAAAGTATTAGGTTGTCCACCCGCAAGAAACAACAGCTGCTCATCATCCAAGTCTACTTCATTTTCTTAAGCTTACATCAGCAACATCTTTTCCTTGAAGTAGTCAGAGTTTTGTGGTCATTTTGGCTGATTGCAGTTTCTTGCTATATGACCAATCCCATTGAAGTTGTAACACTTGATTGGCTTTCCTTGCCCAGCATTTTCATTAGAATCTTTGTATTGAGCTCCCTCATTTCCTTTCCTTGAACCCTGTTCTGTCTCCCCTAAACATTTTGAACCACAACCCTACCATTCTGCATTGTGGCTTGATTTCATGTGTTGGAGGAGGTTCTCAATTGATTGTTAGTTTGAGGAAATTGGGTTTTGTATTGTTGGGCGAGAAGGGCAACTTGTTTCGTCAAATTGTCAAGCAATTCATCAGCTGGAGATAAACCGGTATCAAGTTGTGTGTTATTAGTAAACTGAGGTTGGTATGTGACTGGTGGAATGTATAAAGGTTGTGGAGGAACTGATGATGATGAAGGATATTGATAAGGTAAAACATTAGACACTAGGGCAAGTGGATCATGTAAGTGTTGGTTGAGTCTTTCCGTCAGCATCTTGTTCTCAGTGGCATGCAACTCGTGTTGCTTTAGGTAAGCATACAACTGATCATGATTAGACTCTTTCAAACCCCTTTTTAACTTAACCTCCGTCACAAATCTACCTCATTCGGGTAACATGTTTTTTACAAACTTAGAGTTCAGCTGAATTTTAGGCATGGTCATCTTAATATGTCTCATGCCGTTGATTAGCTTGGTAAATATGACGTAGTAGTCATGAATATTTTCACCCTTGTGTTACCCAAGATGTTCAAATTCATCGTACAACTAAGATTCACAGTCATCTTTGGTCAATTCAAAACCTTCCAATAACATCTTCACATTATCCCAAGTATCCTTGGCATCCGTGTTATGGTTAATGAGTTTGTAGATGTCTCTTGGTAAGCCATGAAGAAGGATATTCGTGGCACGAATGTCAACTCCAAGTCTATCCTTTTTAGCTTGTGAAAGGTCTGCAACCACTCTGTCTCGTTCTGGGCCTAGATAAGGACCATCAGTACCTGAAGCAATCTCATCTCTGCGCCGCCTCTTCTTAAATGGGCCTTCATCAATAGACTGAAGTATGTACTCTCCATTATCTTTTCCCTTACGGTATAACCGAATTCGTTGTTGCCATGACTCAAAATCAGGCCTGTCAAGCATGGGAGGGCGGGTATCGGAACCAGCCGCTTGAATATCTTCTGACTGATTGGACATCTTAACTGATTGTGAAATGATATGATTATATCGATCAATGATTAGTGATTGTATGTTAAAAATGGTAAAGTGAAATTAAGTGTTTTTGTTGTTTTGGTTTGTTAAGTTTTAAGTTTGGAAGTAGTTCTAACGTCAAAGAAGTCCAATAGTCCAAAACAGTATCTCAAACCACTGGAATAGTATTCAAACCGCTATTGACAAACCGCTACCATCAAACTACTATTGCTAAACCACTACGAATGGTAAACCGCTATGAAGATAAACTGCTAAACCGCTACCTAGAAATGAAATGGGCAGAGGTTTATTTCCCAAATCGCTATGAGAATTAGTATTCAAAAACTTGTAAATCGCTATGGTATCAAACTGCTACTAATGCTAAACCGCTACTAGAATATAGCTGGTAAACCGCTACAAAGATAGAATGTCAAACCGCTACCAAGAAACCAAGTGGACAAAGTTTTGTTTCCCAAATCAATATGAGAAAAAAAATTGTTGGGAATTAAAGGCTTTTGAAGTTACTGCTGTTAGTTTTGGAAGTTAATGCTGCTGGTTTAAGTTTGTGCTATTGCTGAAGATTAGAGAAAATAGTCTAAGTCATTAGTACTGTTAGTATTAAAGTTAGTACCGCCAGTACAAAATGTTAGTACTGTCAGTTTATTAGTACTATTAGTTATAATAGTTAGTACTGTTAGTTATAATAGTTAGTACTGCTTATGTGATATGCATGAGATATATTAGGAATAGATATGCATGATCATGTAACGCGTTTTATAAGCCCATTAGGGTTTCCTTAGTGTATAAAAGGAACCCTAAGGCATAGATCTAGATATCAGTTTTCATATTAGTATTCATAGTTTGCATAGCAATCATAGTTAGTATTTATAGCTATTTTGTAACTCAAAATAGTATTCAATATATTGAAAGTTTAGTAAAGATCTTGTTTTTACTATTTCATTGTTCTTCTTGGTATTGCAAACTAGATTCCGCATAGTTTGTGATATTCTCAATCTTAGTTTCTACTATAGTTGTCTTGGATCTATCATGATAAACGAAGCTTTAACAAGCTAAGTAGATCTATAAGTAGGGTTCAACAAGTGTAATAGAGGCTTGTTGAGAAACTTTGAATAAGAAGAACACTATATCTACACAAAGATCTCATTAATCAAGAGGAATATGGAAAACACAAGTGTGAACTCCGATGTGATACATTCATAGAGCAAATAGCAGTGAGCACATACAAACTTCCAGTACACAAAACTGTAGACTATGATCTATGGAGCATGAGAATGGAGGAATATCTTACTCACACTGATTATGCTCTTTGGGAGGTTATTGTGATTGGTGATACACCTACTATTGCATCAGCTAGTGCTGGTACTAAAGGTCCCATTCCTCCTAAAACTGCTGAACAAAAGCTAGCAAGAAAGAATGAATTAAAAGCAAAAAGCACTCTGTTGTTGGCCATTCCTGATGAACACCTATTAAATTTTCATGGAATCGAGGATGGAAAGACCTTATAGGAAGCAATCAAGGCCAGGTTCGGAGCCAACAAAGAATCAAAGAAAATGCAGAAGACCATTTTGAAGTAGCAATATGAGAATTTTACTGCATCAAGATCTGAAGGACTAGATAAAACCTATGATAGGTTTCAGAAACTCATCAGCCAATTGGAAATTCATAGTGAAGTTATCTCTTAAGAAGATGCAAATCTAAAATTGCTGATAAGTCTACCATCAGCTTGGAACAATATTGTTTTAATCATGAGAAACAAATCTGATCTAGACACTTTAGGCATGGATGATTTGTACAACAATTTGAAGGTATATGAAGCTGAGATTAAAGGCCAATCAAGCTCAAGCTCAAACTCTCAGAATGTGGCTTTTGTATCTTTAGAAAACACTAGCGGTACTAATGAAGCAGTTAATACTGCTCATGAAGTTTCTACTGCTAGTTCATAGGGACAAGCTTCTTCCTCAAATTATGCTGATAATGTCATGTTTTCCTTCTTTGCTAATCAATCTAATAGTCCATAATTGGACAATGAAGATCTGGAGCAGATTGATACTAATGATCTTGAAGAGATGGATCTCAAATGGCAGGTGGCCATGCTTACCATAAGGGTGAAGAGATTCTTTAGAGACAGAAGGATATCTGAATTTCAATGGCAAAGAAACTGTTGGCTTTGATAAGACAAAGGTTGAATGTTACAACTGCCATAGGAGAGGTCACTTTGCTAGAGAATGCAGGGCACCAAGGAATCAAGGGAATAGAAATGGAGATGCTCTAAGAAGGATTGTACCAGTGGAGACTCCTGCAAATGCCTTGGTTGTTCAAGATGGGATAGGTGATTATGATTGGAGTTTTTAGGCTGAAGAAGGCATTACAAACTTTGCTCTAATGGCCTATACATCCCAAGGTTTATCAAGTTCAAACTCTGAGGTACATACTTGCCTAAGATGCTCTTAAATTCATAATGAACTCTCAAAATAGTATGATCAACAGCGTGATGCTCTTAAAAAATCTAATCTAGAAATTATAGGTTATCAAATGGGATTAGAATCATTAGAAGCTAGGATAGTTGTTCATGAAAAGAATGAAGCTGTTTATGAGGAAGACATTGCATTTTTAAAGTATGATGTCCAAGTGAAAGATATCTCTATCAAAGACCTTAAAAATTAGTTAGAAGAAGCTTTAAAAGAGAAAGATGATTTGAAACTTAAACTAGAAAATTTTGAAGAATCATCAAAGAATCTAACTAAACTGATAAATAGTCAAATAAGTGCTAAAGACAAAGCTGGTCTTGGTTATGATAGTCAAATAAATGAGAGTGAAGTGGTTCATAGTGTGTTTAACAGTAGAGAAAGTGATGTGGATGATAGTCCAGTAAATGATAGATTCAAAACAAGTGAAGAGTTTCATGCAGTTACCCCTCTTTACATTGGGAACTACATGCCCTCAAGACCTGACTTATCCTTTGCTGGATTAGATGATTCTGTTTATAAGACTAAAGTGAGTGAAAATGAAACTAGTATATCTAAGACTAGTAAGGATATTTTAGAAAAGCCTAAAACTGTTAGGCCTAGTGCTCCTATCATTGAAGATTGGGACACTGATAGTGATAATGATAGTGTGTTTAGACCTAAACCTGATCAGACAAAACCAAAGTTTACTAAAATCAATTTTGTCAAATCTGATGAGAATGTGAAAACTATTAATAAGGAAAACACACATAGGCAAGAAGAGTATTCTAGGAAAAGTCAAAGTCCTAGGGATAATAGAAGAAACTAGAATGGAATGATGACTCAGAAACTAGGTTTTGAGTTTATAAAGAAAACTTTTGTATGTGGGAGTTTCAACCATTTAATCAAAGACTGTGATTTTCATGACAATAAAATGGTAGAAAAACTTGTGTTGAATAATAAGGGAAGGGTTACTGGTCAAAGAGAAATTAGACTAGTATGGAACAATGCTTAGAGGGTGAACCACCAAAATAAATTTACTCTCCCACATCCTAAAAGGAATTTTGTTCCAACAGCAGTTGTAACAAAGTCAGGACAAGTACTAGTTAATACTGCTAAGCAAAGCTCTCCAAGATCAGCAACATCAATTAGTACTGCCAGGCCTGTTAGTACTGTTGCCCCTAAATCAAAAGTGAATGATGTATTACACAAAACATATTCTTATTTTAAAGCACATTCACCAGTAAAAAGGGCTTTTAACTAAAAATTAGCAGCTAAAACCTATAATCTTGATGAAAAAGTTAAAACTGCTAGGGTTAACAATGTAACTACTACTGGGTCAAAAGCAGTATTTAATGCTGCTATGGGAAATGGGGAAAATGCTGTTAAGTCCTCAGCATGCTGGATTTGGAGACCAATAGGAAATGTTATTGACCATACCCCCAAAGACAGTGGATCATACATGCTTAAAAGATTTGACTATGTTGATCTACAAAGCAGACTTAAGTCAGTAATGGCTTGGGTCCCCAAGAGAAACTAATTCTCTTATTTTAAGTGTAGGGTAATCCACAATATACTTTACAGGATCAAGGGATTTTTGACAGTAGATGCTCCAGACATATGACAGGAAACAAGTCCTTCCTTACAGATTATCAAGAGGTTGATGGTGGATTTGTTGCATTTGCAGGAAGTCCTAAAGGAGGTAAAATTACTAGAAAAGGTAAAATTAGGACTGGGAAATTAAACTTTGAAGATGTATACTTTGTAAAGGAACTTAAGTTTAATCTTTTCTTTGTCTCATAAATGTGTGACAAGAAAAACAGTGTTCTTTTCACTGAGATTGAATGTCTTGTTCTATCTCCTGACTTTAAGCTACTTGATGAAAGTCAAGTCTTGCTTAAAGTTCCCAGACAAAACAACATGTACAGTTTTGAACTAAAGAATGTTGTTCCATTAGGAGGTTTGACTTGTTTATTTGCAAAGGCTATAATAGATGAGTCTAATTTATGGCATAGAAGGCTTGATCATATAAACTTTAAAACTATGAACAAACTTTTGAGGGGAAACCTTGTTAGAGGTTTGCCTTTAAAGCTCTTTGAAAATGACCATACTTGTGTTGCTTATCAGAAGGGAAAGCAACACAAAGCTTCTTGTAAGACCAAGCTTGTGAGCTCTATCAGCTAACCCTTACAAATGTTGCATATCGACTTATTTGGGCCAACATCTGTAAGGAGTATCAATCACAAGACATATTGCCTTGTTGTCATTGATGACTATAATAGGTTTAGCTGGGTTTTCTTTTTGGCCACTAAGGATGAGACTAGTAGGATCCTTAACACTTTTATTACTAGCATAGAAAACCAAATAAATTATAAGGATAAAATCATCAGATGTGACAATGGAACTGAGTTTAAAAATAATGACATGAATCAGTTTTGTGGGATGAAAGGGATTAAAAGGGAGTTTAGTGTTGCCAGAACTTCACAACAAAATAGAGTTGCTAAAAGAAAGAATAGGACACTAATAGAGGCAGCTAGGACTATGCTAGCAGATTCATTATTACCTACTACATTTTTGGCTGAAGCAGTTAGTACTGCTTGTTATGTTCAAAATAGGGTTCTAGTGACCAAGCCTCACAACAAGACACCTTATGAACTATTACATGGTAGACCACCTAGTATAAGTTTTATGAGACCTTTTGGGTGTCCTATGACTATTCTTAATACCTTAGATCCCCAAGGCAAATTTGATAAGAAGGCTGATGAGGGGTTCTTTGTTGGATACTCTATAAATAGCAAGGCTTTTAGGGTATTTAACACAAGAACTAGGAAAGTAGAGGAGAATCTGCACATAAACTTTCTTGAAAACAAATCCAATGTTGTAGGGAGTAGACCAGATTGGATCTTTGATATTGATTTACTAACAAACTCTATGAATTATGAGCAAGTTACTATAGGGAATCAAACTAATAAGAATGCAGGTATCAAGGATAATGTTGATGCAATACCTACTTAACAATATATTCTGCTACCATTACTTTATGATAGTCCACAGAGCTCAATGGATGCAGTTGCTGTTCATGCTGGTAAAAAGACTAATGAAGAACCATCACATAAGGGTGAAAGAAATGGTTAAAAGAAAGAAGGAGGAGCTTCAAATAAAGAAAATGACCAGAATGTGCAAGATTTTAGAGCTAAATTGGATAATTTGCTTATTCAACAGAAGGAAGGTTATGCTAACAGCACTAACAGAGATTGTACTGTTAGTCCATCTGTTAGTATTGCTGGGCAAAATTTTACTACTACTAATGATCTTTTTACTGATCCTCTCATACCTGATTTAGAGGATACTGGTATCTTTAGTGGTGCATATGATGATGAAGATGTGGGTGCTGAGGCTGGCCTTAAAAACTTGGAAATCACCATGAATGTCAGTCCTATTCCCACAACCAGAATTCACAAGGATCATCCTAAAGATCATATCACTGGAGACATAAATTCAGCTACTTAAACAAGGAGGATGACCAAGATCTCTGAAGAACATGTTATGGTCAGTTACATCAAAAAGCAGAGGAGAACAAATCACAAAGATTATCAAAACTACTTAGTTGCCTGTTTTCTCTCACAAATTGAACCCAAGAAGGTGACACAAGCTTTGCAAGATCTAAGTTGGATAGAGGCAATGCAAGATGAGTTGCTATAGTTTAGTTTGCAGAAGGTTTAGAGATTGGTTGATTTACCCAAAGGTAAGCATGCCATTGGAACAAAATGGGTCTATAGAAATAAGAAAGATGAGATAGGGATAGTAGTCAGAAAAAAGGCAAGAATGGTTGCACAAGGTTACATCCAAGAAGAAGGAATTGATTATGATAAGGTTTTTGCTCTTGTTGCTAAGATAGAAGCAATCACGTTATTTTTGGCCTATGCATCATTTATGGGGTTTATTGTGTACCAGATGGATGTGAAGAGTGCCTTTTTATATGATACTATTGAAGAGGATGTGTATGTCTGCCAACCTCCTGGTTTTGAAGATCCACAGTTCCCTGATAAAGTGTATAAGGTAGAAAAAGCTTTATATGGTCTACATCAAGCTCCTAGAGCCTGGTATAAGACTTTGTCTACCTACTTATTAGAAAATAGATTTAGAAAAAGGGTTATAGATAAGACTTTGTTTATCAAGAAGAGCAAAGGTAATATCCTGTTAGTACAGGTGTATGTAGGGGGTTAACAATAAAAATAACAGTTTCTTTGCTAGTAGGTTTGCTATTAACACTATAAAATCATTCTCCATCATACAGTAAACTTCAACTAATTTCTCTCATTATGCTCTAACTTACAAACCTTAATCTTATTCATTACCGATCATCTAAATTAATCATCTATGGCTGATCTACAATTCGTTGACCAACACAACATGGTGGCTTGCTTGGAATGATCACATGAGAATGATGAGTTTCATCAGATAGTGGACTTTCTAACTACTAGTTCAATTCATTATGCTCTAACTGTAAGTCCTACTATCTATGCTTCTTATATTGAGTAGTTTTGGGCTACTGCTAAGTCCAAAATAGTCAATGATGTTAAGCAAATTCATGCCACAGTTAATGGCAAGACAGTGGTAATATTAGAATCATCAGTGAGGAGTGATCTTTACTTTAATGATGAGGATGGTATTACCTGTAAATCAAATGATGAAATTTTTGTAAACCTTGCATTGATAGGGTATGAAAGAGTTTCTACTAAACTTACTTTTCAAAAAGCTTTCTTTTCCCCTCAATGGAAGTAGCTTATACATACCATTCTACATTGTTTGAGTTCAAAAACAACTGTTTGGAATGAATTTTCAACCAATTTAGCATCAGTAGTTATTTGTTTAGCTAGGGGACAAAAATTTAACCTTTCTAAATTAATTTTTGATGGTATGTTAAGGAAGTTAGATTCTACTTCTAAGAAATTTCTAATGTATCCAAGGTTTTTACAACTGTTTTTGAATAATCAGATTGCTCTTCCAGAACCTTTTAATGATATTTATGTTACACCTGTACATACTAAAAAGGTTTTCACTAATATGAAAAGACAAAGTAAAGATTTTTCTAGGAGAATAATTCCATTGTTTGCATCTATGTTGGTACCTCAAGTAGTTGAGGGTGAAGGTTCAGGACAACCCTCTAAACCCCAACCACCATCTTCAACTGCTCCATCTTCTCAAGTTACTACTGTTGCAACACAACACCAAAAGACTCACAAACTTAGGCGAGCCAAAAGAGGTTAGGACACTGAGATTCCTCAGTCTAGTGGTCCCCCTAAGAAGGTTGGTAATGAGGTTGTCTATACAGGAGAGGATGACAGAGTGGTTAGGGCTGCCACTACTGCTTCTAGCTTAGAGGCAGAGCAGGAAAGTAGTAACATCCATAAGACCCAACCCACGACAACACTTATTGAACCATCTCCTTAGGGACTTGGTTCAGGTAGTGGACCTAGGCGCCAAGATACCACATTGAGGGGTGCAGATGCTCAAACTTGTTTGAGATTGCATCTCAAAAGTCCTATGACCCACCTCTCTCAGAAGGTAACACATCTGGAAGTGGGGAGGACAATATGGAACATCAAGTTGATTTAACAGATTTTGTACCACCAACACCCCATGATTCGTCTCTCTCAGGAGGTCATACACCTAGAAGTGATGAGGGTAGAAATTACATAAATGAATTGATAGCTATTTGTACAAATTTGTTAAACAAGGTTCTTGCCTTGGAACAATCAAAGACTGCTCAAGACTTGGTGATCATTAAGATGCAAAAGAATGTTAAAAGATTGGAAAAGGCACTAAGGGCAAGAACTCTAGGGATGAAGCTCTTCAAGATTGGTACCTCCAAAAGAAAAGGTTTGGATAAGGAGAATGTATCTAAACAAGGGAGGAAAAGTGACAAGACAAAGCCAATGTTTAATGATAGTGACTTTGATGTGCTTGATGATGCAATGGAGAATGTTGAAGGTGGTAGTACTGCTGAACAAATTAGTACTACTATGGATACACTTAATACTGCTAGTATTACTGTTTGTACTACTGGACCTTCAAATGTTAGTGTTGCTGGTCCTTCTATAAGTACTGCTGGGGATATTTTTAAAGATGAGATGACAACTATTACTGATACACTTGTGGCCATTAGAAGTGCAAGACCAAGGACAACCTCAGTAATGATTCGTAATGTTGAAGAAGAACCAAGGAGAGCAACACCAGTACCAACAGTACAAATCCAAGACAAGGTAAAGGCAAGATGGTGGAGCTTAAACCTACTCCAAAGAATCTAAGAAAGGCACAAATTCAGATGGATAAAGAGCTAGCTCAAAGGTTGTTTGAAGAAGAACAAGCACAGTTTGAGAAAGAGCAAAGGATTGCTAGGGAAAAAGCTGCAGAAACAAGAGGCTAAGGGATACTGTATTGATTGATCAAATGGAAGTTGTTCATCAAGGATGGATGCAGTTATGAATTACTAGCTGAAAGACTTTCACAAAAAGAAATGAGAACAATTTACTGTTGATGAGCAACTAGAATGTTTGGTTAGATATTGATTGCAGAAAGGAAGAGTTTTTGTGCAAAAGAGTGAAAACTTAGAAAAAGCACCAACCAAGAGTCAACTCAGGAACAAAATGGTAATTATTGAAACCACATGGGGCAATTAGCACTCACACTCTTTTTTTTTTTTTTTTTTTAAACTAAAGAGCAAAGAGTTTTGAAGAAATTCTAGAAGTTATACAAGAAGGCACCAGCAATGGATTAAATGATTTTGTTCCTCTGGAATAGTTATCAAACCGCTACTGTCAAACCGCTACTGTCAAACCGCTATTGTCAAACCGTTACGAATGGTAAACAACTATGAAGACAAACTGCCAAACCGCTACCTATAAATGAAAGAGCAAATGGCACAAAAAGATACCCAACTTAAGTGTTATTTTCAATCAAGGTATTACACTTTTTTTCTTGCATAAAAAGGCACCCAACTTATTTTTTGGGTCAATTTGGGTAATTTCATTAAATATTTAGCGATCATCCGTTAAGTTTTTACATTTCAAGTCCACCGCCGCTACCACCAACATCAATCATCACCACCACCACTAAGCATGCCCACCGCCATCACTACAAAGCATCGCCTCTACCACCAACCCTACCCACCACCCTTACCCACCACTGTCGTAAACCACCAACCGCAACTACCACCACCGTCATAATGTATCTGATCATAATGTTGTCCAATCAATGAATATTTTTATTACCACTACAAATTAGCACAAACAAGATGTTCATGTATTAGGTGGATACTTTGCAGACTGCAAAACTTGTCTTTTAGAAGAGTAAAACGCTAGTTTTGTATAGTTTCATTAAGAATATGGTCCACCTTTGTCAATCCGTGTTAGTGTTCCGGCAGTTCCGGTAACACGTCATATGAACTATATATCAAAATGTTTGGACATGTTTTGGTACGATGTTTAGATTGGATATATCGGGAAAGGAAACTGTTGATACATAGGAATTGATAATTTTCTAGTGACGTAATTAGTTAAATAATCTACGTGAAACGTATGTTTTGAACAGACTTTTGTTTTTGTTTTGCTTTCTAAATGGGCCTTACATGGAATCAATATGGATATGAGTTAATAGTGACGTAGAATTGAAATGAAATATTAATGAGTTCAATACTGTTGTTGAGTTATGAAATAATAGTGATGGTGGTGGGGAGGTTTGGTGGTGGTGTTGGTAGCGGTCGGTGGACTTAAAATATAAAATTTAACAAATGGTCGCTAAATATTTAACGAAAATATCTAAATTGGCCCAAAACATAAGTTGTGTGCCTTTTTATGCAAGAAAAAAAAGTGTAATACCTTGATTGAAAGTGAAACTTAAGTTGGATACCTTTTTATGTCATTTGCCCTAAATGAAATGGGTAGAGGTTTGTTTCCCAAATCTCTATGAGAAATAGTCTTCAAAAACCTGTAAATCGCTATGGTATCAAACCGCTGTCAACACCAAACCGCTACTAGAAGAAGGTGGTAAACCGTTGTAAAGAGAAAATACCAACTGCTACCAAAAATTGGAATTGGCAGAGGTTTGTTTCCTAAATCTCTATGAGAAATTGTCTTCAAAACCTGTAAACCGCTATTGTATCAAACCGCTATGATTACCAAACCTCTACTAGCAAATCGCCACACTACACGACAAACCACTACTGACAAACCTCTGCCTAAAAGGACAAAATGCTATCAGAAACGACAAACCGCTAGAACAGTGTACGACCTTGACAAATCGCCAGAACAGTGTACTACTCTGACAAACCACCAGAATAGTGTACCAAACTGCTACCACTAATAGAACACAGAATACCAAACCGCTACGAGGAAATACAAACTTTTACACCTTAAAACACCTATAAATCACCCTTTTGAACGTTTTGACTTGGATTCTTTTGCACAACTGAGTACTAGAAGGTTATAGCAACTACAAAAACATGAACTTTAACACAAGAAACATGAAAATCAATGAAACTCAAGAACAAGAGCTAAAACCTTCAAAAACTCAACTTTTGATCTAAACCAAGCACTAAAACGCACACATAATCGAGCTAATCATCCCATAGGCTCTGATACTAATTGTAGGATATTGGATATCATCACACAATCGAATGGTTAGTGGATTAGTCGAATGATAGAGAGAGAAACAAAGAAAATGCACACTCCTCTAGAGAGAGAAAGTGTGGGTGTATAAAATTACTAACCACCTCTTCCATAAGATGGAAGAGGCTTATATATGTTTACAAAGAACTGGCCCAATGGCCTAGTACATGGGCTTACACGTTGGGTTTGATACCCGGCCCATTACCGAATGTTATACATTAAACGATTAACTACGAGCTATTATAAACGGTAAAATACACGGGGTGACTGAGTCTTTTTCTAATATCTAACACCTTTTACGTTAAAGTCTATCGCCATGTCACCCCATATAGTGAACCCAATGCGATTACCGTTGCGTACAAAATAAATACATTCGATAAAGGAGCATGTGGTTATACGATAACCATAATTACATATAAAAACTTACTTAAAATTTTTAATCTTAATAACCCTTCTTATAGTCTTCTTTGTGTTATGGTTTCCAGACTTTTTAAGATCTCTAATCCGCTCTATACAACCCATGTAATCTATCAATGCAACACATATGAGTTAATATTTTGTTTATAAAAAATAAAACACATAAAAGCTTTTATATTACCTGCAAGAATACCGTTCTAGACTATTTTTCTCGCATCTAGTTCATTGTACGCCTCAAACATGAAATAATGATTAGGAAATCCGTCGTTCAGTATATTGACAAAACTTGTGAACCTCCCAAACAAAAGTGATGTGTCGTTCTTCAAGGCTTGATTAAACTTTTTTGTAGCCTCGCAACAGAAGTTTGAAATCCTAAAAGCTTGATCTCTTTCTAACCTTGCATCAAAGTAACTCATGTCAGGCACATCCATGTTTGCTTGTATAGCATTGCCCTATCACAAAAAAATATTTTCACTAAATAACAATCGCCTACAAAACCAAAAAAATCGTTAAAAGTGATTTGCATAAAGATGAAACCCATACCTCTTTATCAATCAAGATACAACAAAACTATTGCGGTGTAAGGTCCAAAATGATCATGGGTACCCATTTACCGTATACCTTTACCTTAAACATCATGCCCTTTGAATTAACGTCGAGATTAGCAATATTGGTAACGGAACTGCTACATGCCACTATAACGCTCACATTGTCTGTCTTCGCTTCACTGGTATCGTTTGTCGACATTCCTGCCACTAGAAGAACTTAAATATAAAAGCAGACAAAGAATTTGTTAGGCTATCATTTCATCACCACATCACACGAAAATAAAAGGAAAATCTAGAGAGAGAAAGAACTAGAGAGAGGAGGGTTGTATTTATACTACAAAGAGTATGGACTCCTTGTTGGGTCGTTTGGGCCTTTAATAGACCGAACTAATGGGCTTTAGCCCGACACCTAGGCCCAATTAGCTTAAATGAATTCATGTAAACTATGTTTTTCTTATACAAGGCTCGGGAGTAATAATGACCATCACTTTACATAAAAACACGGCAAATAATCTCCCCTTAAGGGGTGGTCATTGATTTGTGGATCACTTCTTGTGAAGTCTTGAGTCTTGGAGCCTTGTATTTTTGGGAATTCTTTTGAAGATACTTTTGCATGCTTGTGATATTGGATCTTGATCTTTAACTTGATATCTTTTGACAAAATACTTATATCGCGGTCTTTAGCCTTGATTTGTCTTGACTACTGAGATCTCTAATTCTTTATCCTTGAATCTTTATGCTGCCTTGTGATCTTGTGTCTCTACCCTCATGCTCAAGGTCTTGAAAGCTTGCTAACAATCTCCCTCAACATTTATTTGTTATGATTACTTGTACCACATAATAGAAGGAGTAGTACTTGATCCACTTGTAAGATATATCTTTGTTAATGCCCAAAAATCTTTTCGATAATGTTCTTTTTGAGGAAGTACTTGTACATCAAAGATTGCAGAAGACTTTGACACATGTACTTGAGCTTTCATTATGTATTTATCTTTGTAGATTGAGCATGAGATGGTGAATCTTGACTCTGCTGGAATGAGGTTGTAACTGACCGTCACCATATACCTAAAAATGATAAGTAAGTGATAACAGTCGATATTGATGACTAATTAGCTTTTGTACATTCGTCATAGTTCAGTTACATTAACCTCCGGTTTCGTAAGGACCATTTTACTGTATAAATAATGTACATGTGATCAGGTAGGTTTAATTTAGAAGAACCTCCTTGATAGGGTTTCCAGCTCAAAGTATTAGATCCTCTAACGCGATTGCATTAGATTCACTGTACTTGCTTTTTCTCATTACCAGAATGTCTCAAAGCAGACAGCACGGTAAGAGTGAATCAGATAGTTACTATCTTTCTGATTGAGTCGTCAATTCATATACTGGACCAAAATCGATATCCAATTGACACAAGCTTGATTCATTTAGAATCTCACAAGTCACCTACCGTAGAGCTGTTTATTGTTGACTCTGGAAGGATTTCCATTCATCATTGTGAGTGCTAAAAAGTATCACTCTGAATGTTCTGGCAATTACCACAAGGATAATACGTAGGACTCTTTGATACCAAATGTTGTATAATGATGTACGACATTTTTTATATTGGAATTTATGTCCTAGTGATATTTTTGATGGATCTCGTTGGATCTAGACTCTATAAGTGCACATTTATTATTTGGTAATTGAAGGCTGGAGCGGACTGACACCTTTTCAATATCAACGATCTCGGAATGATAAAGCCGATAAAAACGTGGTGATCTCCGTAAGAAATGAAACAAACTTCTTTTAAGAGAAGCCCAAGTAACTAGGATGGGTTGTGCCTTGCATCACTAGGTCCATGATGACTTGTCTTCAATATCAGAATCATATTTGTGATTACCAATAGATTATGCATTGACTTGGTTTTTGCCTAAGGTTGTATGGAGGGATTATTTCATTTATCCTTACAATTCTTTTTAATTCTTTAACCCTTTCAATGTTAAACTAACGCATCCACATTATCACCTTGATGGGATTGTTCCGATGATAACTCATGCGTTGGATAACATTCTTCCCAATCTTACTTTTATACTTTTTTCAATCATACCTAGGACTTCTACTCTATCTAATGGAGTGTTCCTGGGTAGATTCCTCCGGTTCCGGTTGGATCATAGAACGAATATACCTAAACTTAACTGCCTTATAACTCCTTGAGAGACAACAGTAGGTCGGTCTTTGGGTATTGCCATGAAGATCTATAAAACCATTGAAAAATCAATCAACATGTCTGAGGAATCATTTATGACACATTGAGAGTTTTTAGAGTTACTAAAGAGCCCCCTACACATATGCACCATATTATGAAAGAGTTTTGCCCATGCAAGGTTTGAGAACTCACTTATAGATTGAAAATCATATCCATATTAAGCTTTATTGATCACTTTTTAATTACTATTCTCTCTCTCAAAAGTTGCATATGTGTTGATAATTTTTGGAAATATTAGTAAATTAAAAACAAGTTAATGTCCGGTAATTCACATAAGTCTAACTAAGTCTTGGGAGAACATGAGAGCATGCAGAATGAATTTTATTATTATACTCCCCCTCAATAAAAGATTAGAGTGAAAACTTAGAGTGGGAGTTTGTTGAGCACATAATTTTAAAAGATTTTGAAATTTTCTTTTTGAAAATATCTTGAAAAATTATGCTCAACAGGAAAATGATTTTATATTTATCTTATTA
>BQNB010081042.1:0-29747 GCA_026074375.1 Tanacetum coccineum
CAAAGTTTGTGATCCCTTATTCAGCCTGAAAGCTCCAATCATAACCACCTATCGCATCTTGAACAACCAAGGCATTTGTAGTTGATGTATCCATTGGTGCATTCCTTCTTGGAGCATCTCCATTTCTATTCCCCTGATTCCTTGGTGCCATGCATTCTCTAGCAAAGTGACCTCTCCTATGGCAGTTGTAACATTCAACCTTTGTCTTATCAAAGCCAACAGTTTCTTTGCCATTGAAATTTATATTCCTTCTTGTTTTCTTTAAGAATCTCTTCACCCTCATGGTAAGCATGGCCACCTGCCATTTGAGATCCATCTATTCAAGATCATCAATATTAATCTGCTCCAGATCTTTATTGTCTAATTGTGGACTATTAGATTGATTAGCAAAGAAGGAAAACATAACATCATCAGCATAAGTTGAGGAAGGAGCTTGTCCCTGTGAACTAGCAGTAGAAACATCATGAGTAGTATTAAATGCTTCATTAGTACTGCTAGTGTTTTCTAAAGATACAAAAGCCATATTATGAGAGTTTGAGATTGAGCTTGATTGGCCTTTAATCTCAGCTTCATACACCTTCAAGTTGTTGTACAAATCATCCATACTTAATGTGTCTAGATCAGATTTGTTACGCATGATCAAGGTATGAGTGTTCCAAGCTGATGGTAGACTTCTCAGCAACTTCAGATTTGCATCTTCCTAAGAGATAACTTCACCATGAATTTCCAATTGGCTGATGAGTTTCTGAAACCTATCATAGGTTTTATCCAGTCCTTCAGATCTTGATGCAGCAAAATTCTCATATTGCTGCTTCAGAATGGTTTTCTGCATTTTCTTTGATTCTTTGTTGCCTCCAAACCTGGCCTTGATTGCTTCCCATAAGGTCTTTGCATCCTTGATTCCATGAAACTTCAATAGGTGCTCATCAGGAATGGCCAACAACAGAGTGCTTTTTGCTTTCAATTCATTCTTTCTTGCTAGCTTTTGTTCAACAGTTTTAGGAGGAATAGGACCTTCAGTACCAGCACTAGCTGATGCAATTGCAGCAGGTGCATCACCATTCACAATAACCTCCCAAAGAGCATAATCAGTGTGAGTAAGATATTGCTCCATTCTCATGCTCCAGAGATCATAGTCTCCTGTTTTGAGCATAGGAAGTTTTAGTGCAGACAATGTTTGGGTTGATTCTGACTGTGATTCCATCTTCTCTTTGAATATGAGATCTTGTGTAGATATAGTGTTCTTCTTATTCAAAGTTTCTCAACAAGCTCTGATACCACTTGTTGATCCCTTTTGAACAGATCTTACTTAGCTTGTTAAAGCTTAGTTGTGTTGGATAGATCCAAAACAACTATAGTAGAAACTAAGATTGTGAATACTACAAACTATGCGGAATCTAGTTTGCAATACTAAGAAGAACAATGAAACAGTAAAACAAGATCTTGCTAAACTTTCAATATATTAAACACAATCAAAGTTACAGAATAACCTTGAAACTATGAATACTAACTATATTTGCTATGAAAACTATATAAAACTTGATATCTAGATCTATGTCGTAGGGTTCCTTTTATACACCAAGGAAACCCTAATGGGCTTACAAAATGCGTCAAGTGATCAATGCATATCTATTCCTAATATATCTCATGCATATCACTTTAGCAGTACTAACTATATAACTAACAGTACTAACTATTATAACTAACAGTACTAATGACTTAGACTGTTTTCTCTAATCTTCAACAGTGTTAATTTCTTCAACCAACAGTAGAAACTAGAGAGACCTTTATTCCCAACACAAATGAACACATTGAGAAAGTTTTGGAAATAGTTGACTTGTTCCATGTTCTTAACATCACTGTAGATCAAGTAATGCTCTGAGTCTTCCCTATATCCTTAACTGGAGCCGCAAGCCGTTGGCTAAGAAACGAACCAACCGGTTCAATCAAAACTTAGGAAGATCTTAAAACTAAGTTTTTGAACAAATATTCCCCACCTGGTCAAACTGCGAAGAAAATGGAGGAAATCAACAACTTCTAGCAAGATCCAAATAAAACCCTTTTTCAAACATGGGAACGCTTTAAAGAACTCTTGATGAAGTATCCTCAACACTATTTGACTAAGACACAGGAGGTAATTTTGTTCTGCAATGGGTTGGATATTCTAACACGACAAATTCTTGACTCAAGAGGTGCCATTCTAACTAGGACTGCTGAAGATGCTAAATAGGCCATCCAAAAAGATGTACGGCCTAGTTTGTCACATATGATTTAAGTAGGTTTAGTTAGGTTTTCTTTTAGGAACTAAGGATGACACTAGTGAAACCTTAAAACATTCATAACATAAACAGGCATAGAAAATCTAATAACCCTTAGGTGAAAGTATTAGATTTGACAAAGGGACTAGAATTCAAGAAATCGGAGGCCATATTAAGTTTTGTGAAATGAAAGGGTATTAAGAGGAATTTAAGTGTTGCTAGGATCCACAACAAAATGAGTAGCAGAAAGGAAAAATATGAACACTAATAGAGGCTTGCTGGTACTATGCCTTAGCTGATTTAAAAATGCCAACAACTTTCTAGGCTGAAAGCATTTAATAAAGCCTTGTTATGTCCAAAAATAGGGTAGTTATTTCAACCTTACACAAGACCACCTTATGAACTTTTCTTCTTGGTAGAAAACCCTGCCTTAAGCTTCATGAGACCCTTTAGGGGGTGCCTGTTACAAGCCTTAATACATAGATCACCAGGTAGAATTTGATGTAAAGGCCGATGAAGGGTTCTTTGTAGATACTCTAACCAAAAACAAAGCATTCAGTAGTATTCAACCAATAGAACTAGGATATATAAGCGAAACCTACATGTTTATTTAGTGAAAATACACCTAATATTGTCAGGAAGTGACCTAATTGGCTTTTGTATAAGATGAACTAACAAAGTTCTAATGAACTAAAAGCCGTATTGCAAGGAATCAGTCTAATGGTAATGTAGGAAGATAAAGCAATGTGAAGATGCAGATAAAGCTTGAGTAGAGAGACAGTACCTGGGTAAAGATTACATAATGCTACCATTATGGACATCAAGATCGCCACCTTCTCTTCTAGTTCAAAGGATTCTCCTAAACAAGTGGGATTCAAACCATCAGAGGAGTGAGGAAAAGAAGGCTGCTGAATCCAGGAATGGGAATGAATGTGTAACCCAAGTGAAGAAGAGGAGAAAGAATTTGATTATAAAAGGATGCTAATTTCAACAACACTAACAATATTGAAATACAAATAGTCCAACTATAATGCTGCTGGAAAGCATAAAAGGAAAATAATGAAGTTGATGATAATATAGTCCTATGGATGTGCTTGATGATCCATATATGCCATGATTTGGAAGAAATTAGCAGATTTAGTGATGCTGAAGATGATGGTGCAGAGGCTGAGATGACTAATTTGGATACACATATCGTCAGTCCTATTCATACTACCATAATTCACAAGGATCATCCAGTTGAACAAATCATTGGAGATATACATTCAACACCTCAAACCAGAAGGATGAAAAAGAGTGTGACTGAACACGCTATGTTTAGTTCAGTGCAGCAGAGGACCAACCATAAAGACTTTCAGAATTGTCTGTTTGCATGTTTCTTATTACAAGCCGATCAAAAAAGGTAATCCAGGCTTGAAGGATCCAAGATGGATGAGGCTATACAAGGAGAGCTTCTGCAATTCAAATTACAACAAGTTTAGTAACCTTGTTTGGATTTACCATCTGGCAAAAGGGCCATTGGTACTAATAGTGTTAGGAACAAGAAAGGATGAGCGCGGTATTGTGATCAGGAAACAAGGCTAGGAGTGGTTGCTCAGGGTCACACACAAGAGGAAGGAATTGATTATGATAGGTTTTTTGTATTTTATTTTTCTTTTTTTGGAAGGCGGTTCAGGTTGTTGATGGTGGGTGCTCCAGTGCCAAGAATTTAAGCAATTAGGCTATACCACCAAGCTTATGCCTCATATAAAGACTTTGTGGTGTACTAGATGGATGTGAAGAGTGCTTTTCTTTATGGAAAGATTAAAGAAGAAGTCTATGTTTGTCAACCACCAGGATTTGAAGATCTACGACTTCTCCTGACAGATGTTTTGCAAAGGGAAAAAGCTCTCTATGGTTGCAATCAAAGCTCCTATAAGCTTGGTATGAAACCTGTCCACTTATTTTGTTGGAAAATAAGGTTTCAAAGAGGACAAATGACAAAACTTTGTTTATCAAGAGGGACCAGGTATATCAGATAGTAACAGGTATTGTAGAAGATATCATTTTTAGTTCTATCAAAAAAAGTTATGCACAGAGTTTTGAGAAGATGATGCATAAAAATTTCCAAATGAGCTCTATGTTGAACTCACATTCTTTCTAGGACTGCAAGTGAAGCAGAAGGAAGATGGGATTTTTATAAGCCAAGATAAGTATGTGATAGAGATTTTGAAGAAATTTGGCTTTAGTGATGTCAAAACAGCAAGCACACCATGGAAACCCATAAGCCTTTGCTCAAAGATGCAGATGGTGAAGATGTAGATGAACACTTATATAGATCCATGATTGGATCATTGATGTATCTAAATTCTTCAAGGCCTGATATTATGTTTAGAGTATGTGTTTGTGCTAGATTCCAAGTCAACCCTAAAGACTCACATCTTTATGCTGTGAAAAGAATTTTTAGATATCTTAAAGGTCAACCTAAATTGGGCCTTTGGTATCCTAAGGATTCACCTTTTGATTTGGTGGCATATACTGACAGTGACTATGCAGGAGCAAGTTTAGATAGGAAATCCACAACAGGAGGTTGTCAGTTCCTAGGGTGCAGGTTGATTTCATGGCAATGCAAGAAGCAGATTGTGGTTGCTAATTCTACAACTGAAGCTGAGTATATACTGCTTTAAATGTGTGGACAGGTGCATTGTGATCCAAAATCAATTTGCTGGATTTATGGATATAAACTTATGCAGACAAAGATCTATTGAGATAATGAGGAGTAATATCAGCATAGTGCAGAACCCTATTTTTTACTCAAAGACAAAGCCACACTTGAGAATTAGACCATCACTTTATTAGAGATTCCTAATGAGAAGAAGCATTATTTAGATATCAGGATTCATACAACCAAATTTCTATCGGATTTCTCATAAAAGCATTTGATGTTTAGCAATTTCAATATCTGAATTGCCATATGGAAATGCTTAACCTCTAAAGTATTATTAGATGGAGTTAATTGTGTTAATATGCAGTAGATTATACACAAAGGATGGTTGGAATGGAGTGGATAAGCTGCTAAGGATAGAATTAGGGTTAAAATCGGTAACTCAAGAGTTAATGCTGCTGGGCAAAACTTAGTACTGTTGGGCAAATGTTAGTGCTGCCAGGCTAACTTACTACTGCTAGGTTACCGAAGAGTTACAACTGCCGAGGTATTTTTTGGTCTATAATACAAATACTTTGCATTATGAGGTTTCCCTTACTTACCTACTTAAGGCGAATTCGATCACACAATAACTTTTCTAAATCAATTCTAATACTCCTCATTCACAAACCCTAAATCAATTTTCATTGTCGATTCAGAAAAATTCGACATCAATGCCGGGCTAAATTTTTTGTTGACTCACATAATATGGTTGCTTACATGGAAAAATCCATAGAGAATGCTAATTTTCCTGAGATATGTAGACTTCCTGAATCAAACCCCATAAGGTATGCTTTGAAGTTTAGTCATACAATTTATGTCTTTTCTTTGTATTGAACAGTTTTGGTCAAACTGCTAAGACCAAATAGTCAATAATGAAAACACAGATTTATGCATAGGTTGAGGGCAACACATAGAAATACAGAATCATCTGTGAGGAGAGATCTTCAATTTGATGATGAGGATGGTATTGCTTGTCTAACAAATACTGAAATTTTTGAAAACCTTCAATTGATGGGATATGAAAAGCTTTTTGAGAAACTTACTTTTTATAAACCTTACTTTTCCCCTCAATGGAAGTATCTAATCAAACCATTCTTAACAATTTTAAGTCATAAATCAACTGCTTGGAATGAATTTTGGTACTAATATAGCATCACAGTTATATGTTTGGCTAAGCATCAAAATTTCAAGTTTTCTAAATTTAATTATTGATGGTAATGATGCGGAACTTGGAAAGTTTTAAAAAGTTTTTTTAATGTACTAAGGTTTTTACAACTGTTTTTAGACAAACAAATTGAAAATCTTTCAGATGTTAATGTTGTTTATGATACACCTTCTCATACTAAAAATATTTTTACAAACATGAGAAGGCAAGGAAAATATTTTTCAAGGACTGTCACACCATTGTTTTCATATATGCTGGAACAACAAGCAGATATGGGTGAAGGATCAAGACAACCCACTGATCCCCAACACACATCCACATCTGCTCAGCCCTTTAATGATGAACAAATCACTAATCCATCATCATCTCAACCCAAAAAGACATACAAACGTAGGAAGCCTAAAAAGGTTACTAAGATTCCTCAGTCTAGTGAGCCTACTAACCTTGTTGTAGATGAGGCTGTCCATAAGAGGAGGGGAGACAATGTGGAAAGGGCTGCCACTAATGCTACTAGCTTAGATGCAAAGCAGGACAATGGTAACATCAATAGGACCCAATCCACGGCAATGCCTAATGTTCCTCTTTCTTAGGGAATTAGTTCAGGTGGTAGACCCAGGCGCCAAGAAATCATGGGGGACAGACATGCTCAAACTAGGTTTGAGAGTTTATCTAAAACAAGTCCTTATGGTTTCACACACGAGGAGTTATCAACCTTGAAGTGGATGAGACAAAATTAAACGTAACATTTGATGGAAACTCTGTAACAAAATTGTCTGAAAGGGTTCTTGACTTGGAGACAATAAAGACTGCTCAAGCAAAGGAGATTGCTAATTTAAAGAAGAGAGTCAAGAAGCTAGAAAGGAAAAGGAAGTCAAGAACTCCAGGGATGAATTTATCAAATTGGTAACCCCTAGAAGAAGAAAGTTTGGGAGGTAGGATGAGCATCTAAATATAGGAATGGAAGTTGAAACAGGGGAAAATAGATTTTCAATCATTGAAGACATAGTTTTGATGAAGAGTTTGATGCTTAATATAGATGAACAAGTTGAACAAGTTATGATGCAAACTCCAAAGATACAGTTGAAGAAGGAGAAGTTCAGGTTCCTACTGCTGATATGGAAGTTAATACTGCTAGTGCATCAGTTACTACTGCTGGTGTATCTGTTAGTACTAACCGAGCCTATACTACTGCTAAGTGAAGTGGGTTACTACTTACTGACCAAATACTCCTCCCTCCAAGACAACAACACTGTTAATTGAAGATGAAGATCTCACAATTGCTCAGACCCTTATGAAGATGAAGAGTGAAAAATCAAAGGGTAAGCAGGATGACTGTGCAAGAACAAGAAGACTGCTATAAGACCAACAATATCACCTCCATAACATGATCTAAAAGATAAGGGAAAGGCAAAGATGATTGAACCTAAGAAACCATTAAAAAGAAAAGCTCAGATTAAGTTTGATGAGGAAGTTGCCCAAAGATTGTAAGCTCAAATGCAAGCTAAACTAGAAGAAGAGGAAAGACTGGCAAAGCAAAGAGAAGAAGATGCAAAAATTAATAAATGAGATGATGTTCAAGATATGATGGATGCAGATCATGAGCTAGCTGTAAGATTACAGGCATAAGAGCAAAGGGGAGTTGTCTGTTGAAGAAAAGTCAAGATTGTTTGTGGAGCTCATGGATAAAAGGAAGAAGCATTTTGCCAGACTTAAAGCAGAAGAGCGGAGAAGAAAACCACCAACCAAAGCTCAAAAGAGAAATCAAATGTATACTTATCTGAAAAACATGGATGGATTCACTTACAATCAACTTAAGAACAAGAATTTTGAAGAAATTCAGAAGGCTTTTTAACAAGACCATAAGTTGGATAGACTCATTTGTACATATGGATTCTGAAGTGGTGAAAGGAAGTAAAGATAAGGCATAAGGCAGTAAGAAGAGAACAAGAAAAGGACTTGATGAAGAAAGTGTCAAGAGACAAAAGCTGGAGGATGATGCAGAAAAGGCAGAGCTTAAACTTTGTTTAGAGATAGTTTCAAATGATGATAAAGCTGTTAATTTTAAACCTTTAGCTACAAAATCTCCAATTGTTGACTGGAAGACACAAATACTAGGAGAGGAGATTTATTACCAGATAAAGAGAGCTGATGGAAGTTATAAAATGTACAAGATCTTCAGTGAAATGCTAAATGATTTTGACAGACAAGATTTGATAGATCTGTACAGACTGGTGACAAAGAGGTTTAAGACAACAAGACCAGAAGGAAGTGACAGACTTCTATGGGGAGATCTTATGACTATATTTAAACCAAGCGAGGAAGATGAGCTATGGAGAAATCAACAAGACTACACATTGATAAAAGCCCGGGAATTATCATATTCATGTTTGAGTTCATATCATTTTTGGATGATACTGTATATAATCCATAATGCTGGTAGAAAGAACATATCCTCTTATACAACTCATACTTGAAAAAAGCTAAATGGAAGTTACAAAATTAATCATGAGTGAAAAAAATGGCATATGAACTTACCAAGATTTAATCAAGTCACTATACAAGAATGAAGAAAGTTTTTTTTGGATACACCTCCTAGTGAAGATAAAGCTTTTAATCAAGAAACTTAAAGATTCAGAAGATGAACATCAAGTTTAGGGGAGGATCGTGGGATTAAAAGACATCTTAGTGCTGTTAAAGTTACTGCTGCTGGTTATAGGTTTCTACTCTGCTGTAAGACGAAAAAAATATTCTGATTAGTTAGTACTGCTAGCACAAAAGTTATAACTGCTAGTGTTAGTTACTACTGTTAGAGTAATATTGATGCTGCTCAAGTTAAGACTGTTTGTATAAGTTAGTACTGTTATATTGGTTAGTACTGCTTATTAGATATATGTTAAGTTAGATAATTAAGGAAAAGATCACGATCACAATAGGAATGGATTGTAAGCCAGTAGGACTCCTTGGTGTATAAAAGGATGTCATATGGTATTAGGTTAGATGTATCCTCATAACGTATCTCAATACAATCTCATATGTATCTCATACATCTCTCATCATAGTTTAACCTAAGTCGATTAGCTTCAAGGTTTTGTAAACCTAACACTATTAAGAGTGTTCGTATTAATATTGAGGCTAAAAGTTTGGTAAACTATTTGTTATTGATCTTATTCATTGCCGTTTCATTGAAATTCTTTTTAGTATCATTGACTAGATTCCACATAGTCTTTGATATTCACAATCAAAGTTTCTATCATAGTTGTTTTGGATTTATTCAATACAACTTAGCCTTATACAAGCTAAGCAAGATCTATTCTATTGGGATCAACGTACTTAGACATTGCACATGAAATACACATCATAATATTAGTAATGAAATAACTAGGTTAGCACGCCTTTCTCCTGATTACTTTTATCTGTTAGCCATGTTTTTATGTAAAGTGATGGTCATTATTATTCCTAAGCCTTGTATAAGAAAAACATAGTTTACGAGAATTCATTTAAGCTAATTATGCCTAGGTGTCAGGCTTAAGCCCATCTGTATTAGGTCTGGCCCAAGATAAAGCCAAATGACCCATTTAGGGTCTTATCTTCATTTTAGTATAAATACCCCTTCCTAGCATGTTAAAGAAGGTTTTGTTCTCAATTTTCTCATAATAGAAGTCACCATCTTCTCTCTTCTTCTTTCTCTCTATACACGTCTCTCTTTCTCTCTAAAATATCTTTTTATTTTCGTGTGATAATATGTGAAATAATGGGGTAACATGTGGTATCAAGAGCCAAGGAGTTGTTAGTGGCTTTATTCGAGTTGTTTGGAAGCTTATTTCGAGCTTATTTGTAGTTTTTGTCTTGTTTTTTCTTTGGTTTTGGTATAGCTTATTCGAGTTTTGGAAACAAACATATCGTCTTCTTTGTTTTATTAAGCTTATTTCTAGTGCTTTTCGTGGCTTATAAGGTGTCAAAGTAGCTTATCATAGTGCTTATTCTAGCTTATTTGCTGTATTTTTCGTGGTCCTTGGTGTGGAGAAGAAGGTCTTAATCAAAAGGTACAAAAAAGTACGTTTTGGTATTTTTCACCACGATTTATACCATTTTGTGTATGGTAATTTATACACCGCAATTTATACATTATGTATATAGTGATTTATACTAGTGTGTATCCCGCGATTTATACAAGTTTGTGTACGGCGGTTTATACACTATGAATCCAACGATTTATACATTCTGAATCCACCGATTTAAACCATTTGAAGCCATCAATTTTACACTTTAAGGGTGCGATTTATACCTAACTATTATGGAGGAATTTATACATTTAAAGGGGCCATTATACCAATTTTGTGGGCGATCTAATACTAAACTAGGGGCAATTTAATACATGAATTCCCTTAGGTGTTCTATCACCATGATTTTTCAAGGACTTAAACTAAAATCAATAAATAAAACCTCACATAATAACCACTAATAAATGTTGGGAATTAAATGTGTTCATGACTTAGAACTCTTTGCCAAGAATCAAGAGAAGTACTTGCCAAGTTACAACTGGCCAGTATTTAACTAGTTAAGTACTGCTAATAGAAAGTTAGACTTGCCAATATGAAGTAACTTAAAACTCAGCGAAGGACTTTAAACTGCTGCAGGAAAGATTAAAGACATGCTAAAGATATAAAGACGTATCAAGAGATTTTGTTTTACTTATTCAGAGTATATTTTATATAGTTAGAAAGATACGTATAAGTTTAACATTATAGAAGATTTGTAGTTATCTTATAAAGGACTCCTTAGTTTATAAAAGAAGATCCTAGGTTATGGTTGTGAATACACAATAGTCATAAACGTTTTGATACATAGCTTTAAGGTTGTAAACCCTAGTACTACACATAGTACTCGTATTATTCATTATAATAATATTGGAGCTTTTCAGTTATATCATTGAGTTCTTAAAAAAGTTACGGTTTTTATTACATTCTGCTAAAGGTATTAAAGAGTAATTCATATACTCTTTAGTATTCACAAAGTTTTCTACATAGTTTGTTTTGGATTTATCCCAAAGTAACTTAATCTTTACAAGCTAAGGAATAGATCTTAAGTTGGGATCAACAGTAGGTATCAGAGCTTGTGCTCTAAACTTTGATCTAGAAGAAACTAACAAGAGAACTCTTTACTCCAGTAGAAGAGATAGAATCTAGAAATTGTTTAAAATCACTTACACTTGCAAAGTATTACCACTATCAAACAAGGGTTGAATAGATATGTGTAAAGCTAAGGATTGAAGGCAATACTTTCAAGACAAGACTTATGCTCTAATGGGATGTCATAAGATGGAAAACTTCATTCAAATACCTGCATCTAAAACAACAACGAAAATCTAAGATGGTACCTTAACTACACTAATACCAGGTCCTGTAACTACTGAAGAAAATGTTCAAAAAAAGAATGATATGAAGGCAAGAAGTATGTTACTAATGGCACTTCCTAATGAACATCTAATGACCTGTAACCAAGTATACAAGCTGCTAGACTTGTTTGCAGCAATACAAACAAGATTTTTGGTGGTAATGAAGCAACAAATAAAACTCAAATAGAGACCTCCTTGAAACAAATGTATGAGAACTTTGAGTGCTCCAAGGCACCTAGTCTCCCCCCCCCCCCCTTTTTTTTTTTTTACTCCCCCCCCAATTTTAACAGCTTCAGAAGATTGTTAAGCTTACCGGTCTTATCTTGGGTGAAAATATTTCACAAGAAGATCTTAATTGTGAAAATTTTGAGAGTCTGCTTCTGAATGAAACTCAAGTTGTAAGTCTGGAGGAATAAACAGATCTAACACAATGGCTTTGATGATCTCTACAAACGAATTTTCAAGATTGTTATAACCAGAGTTAAATGGACACTGCAAGCTCAAGCTCAAGCTCAAATTCTCAGAACATGGCTTTTGTGTCATCTCCTAGCAGTACTAATGAAGTTAATACTGCTTATGGAGTTAGTACTGCTAACACTCAAGTTAGCCCTGCTAGCACTCAAGTTAGCACTGCTAAATTACCAAGTTAAGTTACTAGCTAACTTAAGTGATGACACTGTTTATGCATTTTTAGCTAGTCAACCAAACGGGTCTCAAGTTGTAAATGATGACCTTAAACAAATCCATAAAGATGACATAGAAGAAATTGATTTGAAATGGCAGTTAGCATTGCTAATCATAGGACAAGAAGGTTTTTTCTAAAAACTGTAGAAGATCACTATCAATGGGATGACCACAGCTGGATAATGACAAGTCAAATCGTGGCGTGTTTCAACTGACACAAAGATAGGATACTCTTGCAAAGGGAATGCAGAGAGACCTAAGAACCAGATAGCAGGAACATGAATCGAAGAACACTATAGAATACTTGTAAATTGTGGAAGAAACTTCCTTCCAAAGCCATGTTGGGCTATTGATGGACTGGTTTTAACTGGAGGCTATATGGCAGATGATTAAGTCCCCACAATCAGGCTCTTATGACCTTTCAGACTTCTGGGTACATAATGACAAACTTGTTTCACACATGTCTAAAAAGCTTTGAAACTCTTAAACGCAACTTGGTATTTAAGAAATAGAGTTTAATAAATCTCTAATTCAATTAGCAAATTATAAAAGAGGGGTTACATATATAGAAGAGCAACTTGTCTTTATTTTAAACAATAGAAACGAGTTATTTTTGTGAGCAACTTTGCGTCCTAAAAAAGATATCTCAATAAGACTCAGAATTACGTACGCTTTAACAAGTGAGTTAGAAAAGCTTATGCAACAGAAAAAGAACAAGCAATCAACTTAAATTGAAAAATTTAATAATGCTTGAAAGAGTCTAGACAAATTAATAGGGAGATCAGATATCTGAAAAAAGTAATAAAGGTCTGGGTTTGTAAGCATAATGTTTGTTCCCCACCTACTCCTACAGGGTTATTTTCACCCCCAAACCTTGATATGTCCACCTCTGGTCTAGAGGAGTTCTAGACAGCCTAAGTTTGAAGGCTTATGGACCTAAGACTATAGAATGTCAGTGAAGAAACTTCTAATGAGGTCTAATGAGGTAAAAAACTACACCTCACCATAAGCTCTGGTCAAATTAGATAAGTTGGGGACAGATTAGGATAAAGGGTGATCCATGAATTCGCTTAACCTTTAAATCAACTGGCTCACCCATCACTCAATAGCACACCCTACAAATATGTGTACATCAACTAAACCCCATATATACACAATGTATGATGGAATTGGTATAAGGGCTAAATAATAAAATAACAAAATACGATACTAAAAAATTTAGACAGAATGGGGGGGGGGGGGGGTGAAAATTGTGACCGTAACATACGTAGCAACTTAACTGTATTCCTAACTGTTTTTGTTCTTGTTTTTTACTCTAACAATATTCTATCTTACTTTAGTAGGAAAACAGTTTTCTTTCTCAACTTTTCATTGTCACCAACTTCTCAATCCATTAGGGCATCAGATAATTTCCCGAACCTCATGAAAGTATCTTCACTTGACATTCTTACTATCTTAAGGTCCATACCCTTTCAACTTAGGCTTAGAACTCTCTAGACCAGAGTTGGATCAAATCAAGGTTGGGGTGAACATAACCCTTAGAGTAGGTGAACAACATTATAGCGTACAAACCCCAACCCTGTTCTACTTTTATCAGATATTCTGACTCTCTAGTAATTTGTCTTGACTCGTTAAAGCATTATTTAAATTTTTCAAGTTAAGTGGATTCTTTCGCGTTTTCTTGCTAATCTTTTTCTAACTCATTTTAAGCAACTAATTTCTGAGTCTTTATATTGAGATATCTCTTTTTAGGGACAGGCAAGTTGCTCACAAAAAATACCTCGTTCTTTTTTGTAAAAGACAAGTTGCTCGTCTAAGAGTCTAACCCTCTTTTATAATTTGCTAAATTGAACTTAGATTTATTAAAACTCTAATTCTTAAATCAGCCAATTGTGTTTTAAGATTTTTCAAAGCTTTTTAGACCATGTTTTTGAACCAGTTATGTCATATATGTACCGTCAGATCCTGAAAAAGTCCATAAACCATGTTTGTGGGAGCATCATCATTGCCATATAGCCCAGTAAAACCCACTCATCAATACCTACATGGCTTGGGAAGAAGTTTCTTCCACATTGAACAGTCCTTCTATATTTCTTGATTATTTTCATGTTTCCTGCTATCTTTGTATCTGTTAGTCCTCTGCATTCCTTGCAAAGTATCCTATCTTGTGACAGTTGAAACATCGCCACTATTGACCTGTCCATAGTCCAGGCTGTGTCACTTATCACTCCCATTGATAAGTATCTTTGCTACCAAGTTTTTCGATAAAAACCTTCTTGTCCTAATATCAGCAATGCTAACGGCCATTGTCAAATCAATTTCTTCTATGTCTCTTTATGATGGTTTAAGGTCATCAATTACAACTTGAAACCTTTGGTTGAACTAGCTAAAAATAGCATAAAACAGTGTCATCCTAAGTTAGCAGTAACTAACTTGAGTACTAAGCATGCTAACTTAGTGCAGCCAGGCTAACTTGAGTGTTAGCAGTACTTGAACTTCCATAAGCATCATTAACTTCATTAGTACTGCTAGAATTCACAAATTCCCAGGTTCTGAAGTATGTTACTTGAACTTGAACTTGCAGTACCTATTAACCTCTTGTTTTAACAATCTTGAAATTGTGTAGAGATCATCAAAGCTCATTGTGTCTAATCAGGTTTATTCCTCCAGACGACAACATGCAGGTATTCCATTCAGAGAGGCAACTTCCTCAAATTTTCAAATTAAGATCTTCTTGTGAAATATTTTCACCCAAGATAGCCAGCTAACTTACAATCTTCTGAAGCCTGTTAAAAATAGAGTAAAGAGACTATGTCTGGACACTAATCTCATACATTTGTTCACAGGAAGTCTTTTGTGTTTTCTTTTGCTTCATTACCACCAAATCTTGTTTGTATGTATAGCAGGCAAACAAAGTTCTTAGCAATCTTTATACTGATTATAGGTCATTAGATATTGGGCTTTAGAAGTCCATTATAACAATTACCATCTTAACTTCTTCCTTCATATGCATTCTTCTTTTGATCATTTGTTTTTCTTCATAGTTATCAGGACCTGGTATTAGTGTAGTTAAGGTACCATCAGCATTTGTTGTTGTTTGAGCTGCAGGTTTGAATGAGTTTCCATTCTCTATGACATCCCAAGAGCATGAAGTCCTGGACTGTAAAGTTATTTGCTCAATCCTACCTTCACATAGCAGTCACCCTGTTTGAGAGTGGGTAACTTTGCTGTAGTAGTGGTTTTGATACATTTCATAGATCATCTCTTCCTATGAGTAAAAGAGTCTTCTTTTGTTTGTTTTCTTTTAGATCAAAGTATCAGAACACAAGCTCTGATACCACTTTGTTGATCCAACTTAAGAGCTATTCATACTTAGCTTGGTAAGAGAAATTACTTTTGGAAAATCCTAACAACTATGTAGAAACTGGTGAATACTAAAGAGTATACTGGAATCTACTCGTTAACACGTTAGCAAATGTTAATAATACAGTAAACTTTAAGAACAATGATATAACTGAAAAGCTCCAATACTTATCTATATGAATTTATAACGAGTAATCTGTGTAATACTAAGGGGTTTTACAAAAAACCTTAAAGCTATGTATCCAAAACGTATAATGCCTATTGGTGTTTCACAACCAAACCTTGGATCTTCTGTATATACACTAAAAGAGTCTCTTTATATGAAAACGACCAAATCTTCTATAATGGTTAAACTTAACGTATCTTTCTAACTATATAAGAGATAACTCTGAATAAGTCAAAAACAAATCCGTCTTGATACTCTTTATCTCTTTAGCATCTTTTTAATCTTCAATGCAGCAGTCTTAAGTCCTTCATGCATATAAGTTATATTGGCAGTACTAACTTGTCTCTAGCAGTACTAACTAATTTAATACTGCAGTTGTAACTTTGAAGCAGTACTTCACTCTTGACCTAGGCTAACATACAATGTATGAACACATTTATGTTCCCAACATTATTAGTGTTGTGAGTATGTTTGATTGATTTAGTTTAAGTCCTTGAAATCACAGTAAGAGAACACCTAAGGGAATGTAGAAATGCCCCCAAGTTTAGTATAACCGCCCACAATAATTTGGTATAAATGCCCCTTCAAGTGTATAAATCTCCACCATAAGTTAGTATAACTCGTCAAACCCATAAAGTTTATACATTGATGCTCAAAAAGGGATAAATCGTTGGATTCTCAGAATGTTATAAATCGTTATTCCATAGTGGATAAACCGCCGTACACAAACTTGTATAAATCGGGGGGGTGTGGTGGGCAGGATACCAGCTAGATATATCACTATATACATAATTTATAAATTGGCCGGTGTAAAAAATAAATTACCATACACAAAAGGTATAAAATCGTTATGTGAAAAAATATACCAAAACGTACTTTTTTTGGGCATTGATTTAAAACCTTCTGCTCCACAACCAAGACACACACGAAAAATAGCAAGCAAATAACTAGAATAAGCACTAGATAATGCTACTTTACACCTTAATAAGCCACGAAAAGCCTAGAAATAAGCTTAATAAAAACAAGAAACAATAGTTTGTTGCCAAAACGCAATAAAGGCTATACCCAAACTTAGAAAAATACAAGACAAAAACTACAAATAAACATCAAATAGCTCTCCAAACAACTCTGAATAAGCGACTAACAACTCCTTGGCTTCTTTGATACCACATGTTTACCCCATTCTTTCCACATATTATCACACGAAAAATTAAAAAGAATTTTAGAGAGTAAGAGAGACGTGTATAAGAAAGAAAAGTGAGAAGATGGTGACTTCTATTATAGATAATGAGAACCAAAACCCTTCTAACATGCTAGGAAGGTGTATGTATACTAAATGAAGATTAAAACCCTAAATGGTCATTTGGCTTTATCCTTGGCGGACCTGAAACATATGGGCTTTAAGCTGACACCTAGCATAATTAGCTTAAATAATTCTCGGTAAACTATGATTTTCCTTATACAAGCTTAGAATAATATGAACATCACTTTACATAAAAAACACCTAACAGATAAAAGGATTCATGGAGAAATGCTGCTAACCTATGTTATTTTTATTACTAATCATTAAATGAGTTAATTCATGGTGCAATGTCTAAGTACGATTGATCCCAAGTAAATAGATCTTGCTTTAGCGTTTATAAGGCTAAGTTGTATTGAAAATATCCAAAACAACTATGCAAGAAACTTAGATTGTGAATATCAAAGACAAGGTGATCTAGACATTGATACTTAAAATAAATTTCAATGAAACGGCAATGAATAAGATCAATAACAAATAGTTTACCAAACTTTTAGCCTCAATATTAATACGAACACTCTTAATAGTGTTAGGGTTTACAAAACCTTGAAGCTAATCGACTTAGAGTTCAACTATATAGAGATTATGAGATACATATAGATATTGTATGAGTATCCGTATCGATAACATCTAGACCTATACCTTAGAACATCCTTTTATACACCAAGGAGTCCTACTGGCTTACAATGCATTCCTATTGTGATCGTGATCTTTTCCTTAATTATCTACCTTAACATATATCTAATAAGCATTACTAACCAATAGTAACAGTAACTAACTTATACAAACAGTCTTAACTTGAGGCAACATCAATATTAACTCTAACATAGTCAACTACCACTAGCATTATAACTTTTGTGCTAGCAGTACTAACTACTTAGAATAATTTTAATTCAGTCTTTACCAGAGTAGAAACCATAACCAGCAGCAGTAACTTCAACAGCACTAAGAAGTCTTTTAATCCCAACAATCCTTCCCTAAACTTGATGTTCATCTTCTGAATCTTCAAGTTTCTTGATTAAAAAGTCTTATCCTTCACGAGAGATTATCCAAACACTTCTTCACTCTTGTATTGTGACTTGATAAATCGGTAATTTCATATGCCATTTTACACTCATGATTAATTTGTAACCTTCCATTAGCATTTTTTCAGTATAAGTTGTGTAAAGAGATTTTCTTTCTACCAGCATATGAATGTAGACAGTATCCATCAACAATAATGAACTCAACATAATATATAATTACCCAGCTTACAATGTGTAGTCTTGTTGATTTCGCCATAGCTCATCTCCTCGCTAATTTAAATATAGTCATAAGATCTCCCGATATAAGTCTGCACTCTTCTTGGTCTTGTTGTCTTGAACCTCTTTTTCACCAGCTGTACAGATCTAATCAAACCTTGTCTGTCAAAATCATTAGCATTTGAACTGAAAGATCTTGTACATTTTATAACGTCCATCACTCTCTTTATCAGTCAAGAAAATGCTCTCCGAGTATTTGTGGCTTCCAGTCAACAATGAAGATTTTGTAGCAAAGGTTAAAATTAACAGTCATTATCATCCTATGAACTATCTCCAAACAAAGTTTAAGCTCTCCTTTTTCTTGCTATCCTCAAGCTTTTTGTCTCTTGACACTTTCTTCACAAATCCTTTTCTGTTCTCTTCTTACTGCCTTCGGCCTTATCTTTAATTCCCGATCACCACTTCAGAATCCATATGACAAATGATCAGCCAACTTATGTCTTGTTATAAGCCTTCTGAATTCTTCAAAATCGTTTCCTTAATTATTGTAAGTGAATCCATCCATTTTTCAGATAGTATACATTTGTTTTCTCTTTTGAGCTTTGTTGGTGGTTTTCTTCTCCGCTCTTCTGCTTTAAGTCTGGCAAAATGCTTCTTCCTTTTATCCATGAGCTCCACAAACAATCTTGACTTTTCTTCAACAGACAACTCCCCTTTGCTCTTATGCCTGTAATCTTACAGCTAGCTCATGATCTGCATCCATCATATCTTGAACATCATCTCATTTATTAATTTTTGCATCTTCTTCTCTTTGCTTTTGCCAAGTCTTTCCCTCAGCTCGAGTTTACTTGCATTTGAGCTAACAACTTTGGCAACTTCCTCATCAAACTTAATCTGATCTTTTCTTTTTTAATGTTTCTTAGGTTCAATCATCTTGGCCTTTCCGTATCTTTTGGATCACGTTGTGGAGGTGTTACGTTTGGTCGTGTAGCTAGTCTTATCTAGGTTCTTGCACAGTCACTCCTCTTACCTTTGATTTCTCACTCTTCATCTTCCCCAAAGGTCTGGAGCAAGTTTGAGATCTTCATCTTTAATAACAGTTGTTGTTGTTGGAGGTAGGAGTATTGTGTTCAGTAGTATAACCACTTCACTAGCATATAATAGGCATCGGTAGTACTAACAGATACACCAGCAGTAGTAACTGGTGCACTGGCAGTATTAACTTCCATATCAGCAGTGGGAACCTGAACTTCTCCTTCTTCAACTGTATCTTTGTTAGCATCATAAACTTTTCAATGCCTTTCATCTAATTTAGCTATCAAACTCTTCAGCAAAATCTATCCGTCAAAGATTGAACTCAATTTCCCCCCTGTTTCAAATTCCTCCTCTATTTAGATAGCATCCTCCTCACCCAACTTCTTCTTACTAGGGTACCATCTGAAATAAAATTCATCCCTGAGTTCTCATGACTTCCTTGTCCTTTCTACGTGCTTACTCTCTTCTTCCAAATTAGCAATTTTCTTTGCTTGAGCAGTCTTTTATTTGTCTCCAAGTCAAGAACCCTTTTAGACAATTTTGTACAGATTTCCATCAATTCTTTAAGTTCATTATGTCCTCATCACTTCAAGGTGTGTTAACTCCTCCGAGTGGTGAATCATAAGACTGTTTAGATAAACTCTCAAACCTAGTTTGAGCATGTCTGTCCCCCATGATTTCTTGGCGCCTGGGTCTACCACCTGAACTAATTCCCTAAGGAAGAGGAACATTAGGCATTGCCGTGGATTGGGTCCTATTGATGTTACCATTGTCCTGCTTTGCATCTAAGCTAGTAGCATTAGTGGCAGCCCTTTCCACATTGTCTCCCCTCCTCTTATGGACAGCCTCATCTACAACAAGGTTAGTAGGCTCACTAGACTGAGGAATCTTAGTGACCTTTTTAGGCTTCCTATGTTTGTATGTCTTTTTGGGTGTGAGATGATGGATGGCTATTATGATTTTTCATCATTAAAGGGTGACAGATTGTAAGTGTATTAGGGGGGTGGGGAAGCATTGGGTTGTCTTGATCCTTCACCCATATCTGCTTGTTGTTCCAGCATATATGAAAACAATGGTGTGACAGTCCCTGAAAAATCTTTTCCTTGCCTTCTCATGTTTGTAAAAATATTTTTAGTATGAGAAGGTGTATCATAAACAACATTAACATTTGAAAGATTTTCAATTTGTTTGTCTAAAAACAGTTGTAAAAACCTTAGATACATTAAAAACTTTTTAGAACTATCAAGTTCCTCATCATACCATACATAAAATCATTTAGAAAAAATTAAAATTTGATTCTTAGCAACATAAACAGCTATGATGCTATATTATACCAATTCATCCAAGCAGTTGATTTAGAACTTAAACATTGTAAGATGGTATGAATTAGATACTTCCATTGAGGGGAAAAGTAAGGTTTATAAAAAGTAAGTTTCTCAAAAAGCTTTTCATATCCCATCAATTGAAGGTTTTCAAAAATTTCAGTATTTGTTAGACAAGCAATACCAACCTCATCATCAAATTGAAGAATCTCTCCTACACAGATGATTCTAGATTACTATTTTCTTCCCTCAACCTTTGCATAAACTGTGGTTTCATTAAATGACAATTTTGTCCTAGCAGTAGACCAAAACTGTCAAATTCAAAAACATAATAGTATGACAAACAGTACAAAGCCAACCTATTTGGTTAGCATTCATGGAGTTCTAACTATCTCACAAAATTAAGCATCTCTATGGATTTTTTCCCAAGTAAGCAACCATATTATGAGTCAACACAAAATTTAAGCCCGCCATTGATGTCGAATTTTTTAGAATCGACAATGAAATTGAATTAGGGTTTGTGAATTGAGAGTATTAGAATGATTAAGAAAAGTTATGGTGTGATCGAATGCGCTTAAGTAGGTAAGTAAGGAAACCTATAAGCAAAGTATTCGTTTTATAGACCAAAAAATACCCTCGGCAGTTGTAACTCCAACGGTAACCTAGCAGTAGTAAGTTAGCCTGGCAGCACTAACTTTTGCCCAGCAGTACTAAGTAATGCCCAACAGCATTAACTCTTGAGTTACCAGTTTTAACCCCAATTCCATCCTTAGCAGCTTTTCCACTCATCCAACCAACCTTTGTGTTAATCTACTGCAATATTAAACACAAGTAACCTCCCCTCAATTATTACTTAGATTAACTTTCCAATACTGCAATCAAAATTGAAATCTGCTAACATCAAATCTTTTATGAGCAAATACTATAACATATCCTGGTTTTGTATGAACTTGATCATCTAAATAAGCTTCTTCTCAGTAGAACTCCTAATAAAGTGATGTCTAATCCATCAGTGCTGTTGTATCTGTTGAGTAAAAATAGGGTTCTGCAACTATGCAGATAGTATCTCTTATAATATAATGCTTTAGTCCTGCATAAAGTTAAACCATAAATCCGAGCAATTGATTTTGGATCCAAAGCACCTGTCCACAACAATTAGAAGCAGCTATATACTGCAGCTTCATTGTAAATTAGCAACCACAGTCTTTTCTTGCATTGCCAGAATCAACCTGGCACTTTATGAACTACAACCTCCGTTGTAGATTTCCCTAATAAACTTGCTCATGCATAGTCCACTGTCAATATATACCGCCAATATAAGAGGTGAATTCCTTAGAAACCAAAGCCCAATTTAGGTTGACCTTTAAGATATCGTAAAAATTCTTTTCACAGCATAAGAGAGTGAGTCTTTAGGTTACTGGAATCTACACAAACACCATACTCTAAACATAATAGCAGCCCTTGAGAATTTAGACACATCAATTATCCTTTCATGGTCTATAGAATGTTATCTACATCTTCACCATCTGCATCTTTGAGCAAAGGCTTATTTTTTTCTTCCATGGGTTTGCTTGCTTTTGACATCACTAAGCCAAATTGCTCAAAAATCTCTATCACATAATGTTCTTGGCCTTATAAAAATTCACATCTTCCTTCGGCTCACTTGCAGTCCTAGAAAATGTGATTACACCCATAGAGCTCATTTGAAATATTCTTATGCATCATCTTCTCAACACTGTGCATAACTTCTTCTTTGTAAACTAAAATGATATCATCTAATATACCCTGTAATATCAGAATATCACCTTGTCCCCTCTTGATAAACAAAGTTTTGTCCAATTTGTCCTCTTGAAACCTATTTTCCAACAAATAAGTGGACAAGGTTTCTACAAGCTTTAGGAGCTTGATGCAAACCATAGAGACTTTTTTCAACTTTGCAAACTCTGTCAGAGAATCTAGATCTTCAATCCTGGGGGTTGACAAAGCATAGACTCTTCTTTAATCTTTCCCTTAAAAAAATCACTCTTCACATCCATCACTACACCACAAAGCCTTTATATAAGGCATAAGCTAAGAAAACCAATGCTTCAATCTGGGGCAACTGAGCAAAACCTCATCCATAATCAAATTCCTTCCTCTTGTGCGTGACGCTGAGCTCCCAACCAGCCTTGTTTCTGATCACAATACCTCTCTCATCCTTCTTGTTCCTGTACACCCATTTAGTACCAATGGCCCTTTTGCCATATGGTAAATCCACCAAGGTCCAAACATGTTGTAATTTGAATTGCAGAAGCTCCTCCTGTATAGCCTCCATCCATCTTGGATCCTTCAAAGCCTGGATTACCTTTTTGGACTCTGCTTGTAATAAGAAACATGCAAACAGACAATCTGAAAGTCTGTTAGGTTGGTCCCTCTGCTGGCACTAACCCAAACATACGTGTTCAGATCACATCTCTTTTTCATCCTTCTGTTTGAGGTGTTTGACTGTATATCACCAATGACTTGTTCAACTGGATGATCCTTGTGAATTATGGTAGTATGAATAGGACTGACGATATGTGTATCCAAATTAGTCATCTCAGCCTCTGCACCATCATCTTCAGCATCACTAAATCTGCTAATTTCTTCCAAATCATGCATATATGGATCATCAGCACATCCATAGACTATATTCTCATCAACAGCATTATCCTTTATGCTAGCAGCATTATAGTTACTAATAGTATATAATATTGTCTATGTTGTTGAAATTAGCATCCTTCTTATAATCAACTCTTTCACCCTCTTCACTTGGGTTACCACATTCATTCCCTGGATTCAGCATCCTTCTTTTCCTCCTCCTCTGATGGTTTGAATCCACTAGCATTAGGAGAATCCTTTGAACTAGAAGAGAATGGTGGATCTTGAGTCCATAATGGTAGCAATATGTAATCTTTACCAGGTACTGTCTCTACTCTAGCTTTACCTGCATCATCACATGATTTTCATAACCTTACATTACCATTTTTTTTAGACTGATTTCCTAGCAACTACTGGCTTTTAGTTTAAAAAAAAAATACATAGAATTTGTTATTTTCATCTATACCAAAAAACCAATTAGGTCCACTCCTTACAATATTGTGTAGGATTTCTCACTAAGATAAACATGTAGGTTCTCTTCACTATCCTATTCCTATTGTTAATACCTCTGAATGCTTGTTAGTGGTAGAGTATCCTACAAAGAACCGCACACCTTTCCCATCAAATTTACCTAGGTGATCTATGTATTAAGATGGTAACAGACACGCCAAATTGGTCACATGTAACTTAAGCGTTTTCTACCAAAAAAGTTCATAAGGGTCCGTTGTTTAAGGCTGATAACTAACACCCTATTTTGGACATAACCAAGAGTATTAACTGCTCATCCTAAAGTTGTTGGCAATTTAAAATCACTACATAGTCCAGCAGCCTCTATTATGTCATATTTTTCCTTTCTGCTACAACCCATTTTTGTTGTGGAGTCCTAGCAACACTAAATTCCCTCTTAATACCCTTCATTTCACAAAACTTATTCATGGCCCTATCTTGAATTCAGTCCCATTTCACATCTAATTACCTTTCACCCCTAAGGCTATTAATTTCTATGCCTGTTAATGAATGTTTTAAAGGATGTCCACTATTTCATCCATATTCCTAAAAAGAAAACCTAACTAAACCTACTAAAATCATCTGTGACAACTAGGCAGTACATCTTTTTCATTAAACTCTTTAAAAATGTTGGGCCAAACAAATCCATGTGCAACATTTGTAATGGTAGGCTGATTTAACTTATTGTTTTGGTCTTACAAGAAGCTCTGTTTTGCTTTCCCTTCTGACAAGCAACACAGGTTTGATTAATTTCAAAAAGTTTTGAAGGTAAACCTCTTACAAGGTTTCCCCATACCAGTTTATTCATTCTTTTCAAATTTATATGTCCATGCCTCCTATGCCAAAGATTAGATTCATCTGATGTGGCTTTTGTAAAGAGACAAGTGAGACCTTCCTGAGAAACAACATTCTTAAATCAACAAGTACATTTTAATCCTTTTCTAGGAACTTTAAAGCAAAACATGACTTTCATCAGATTACTTTAAAGTCAAGAGACAAGAACCACCATTAAGGGCTTCTACAAGTTTCTACTGATGGTTCAACTTAGTACTGCCAAGGACAACTTAGTACTGCCAACTAAGTTATTGTTGTTAGTGTTATAGTTAGTACTATCAGTACAAAATGTTAGTACTAGATCAAGTTTACTTAGTACTGTTTAGTTATAATAGTTAGTAACTGCATATTTGTGATTATGCATGAATATTATTAGGAATAGATATCATGATCACGAACGCGTTTTGTTAAGCCCATTAGGTTTTCTTGGTGAGAAAATGAACCTTACGCATTGAATCTAATATTAAGTTATATAGTTTCATAAGCAAATATAGTTAGTATCATATTTTAAAGGTTATTCTGTAACTTTGATTGTGTTTAATATATATTAAAGTTAGCAAGATCTTGTTTTATTTGTTTGCCTTATTCTTCTTAGTATTACAAGCTAGATCCGCATAGTTGGTAGTATTTACAACTTTAGTTGTCTACTATAGTTGGTATTGGATCTATCCACACACAACTAAGCTTTAACCAAGCTAAGTAAGAAATTTGGTTCAGAAGGGAATCAATAATAGGTAAAGTTGATCTAATATCCTGGATATAGGTTATGTGTTTAGGATTCAAAAAGCATCATTTTGTTCACTTTTTGTGTTCGAAACCTTATAAAGACCAAAATCTGATTATAAATTTTCGGCTTAAAAACCCGTAAAGTTTTCCATTTTTTTTTGTTGTCTATAGGTTAGGTAACACTAGTTGTACAAGGAATTTTTGCCAAAACAACCATAAAAAAGGTATCCTTTTTGTGATTTTAAAATTTTGGGTTTCGAGTTAGTATCAACTGATTGTTTTTTAGTTTCAACCGAACTACTGTTTTAGTAGAAACCGATCTACTGGAACCGAACTACTATCTTAGTAGAAACCGATCTACTGTAAACAGATCCATTCATTTCTTTAGTAGAAATTGATCTATCAAATTTTAGTGAAGAACCGACTACTAGATATTATCTTTGCCTTCTAAAAATAAAAAGCTTGAATTTTTATTTTTAAGTTTAAACCGTTTAAGCATGGTGTACAAATCATAGGAACATAATTAGAACTTGACAATTAAAACATAATTAATACTCATATTATAACACCTCATTACATAAATATTTAAAAATAAAAATAACTAATACGTAATTAATAAATGATTAATACATCTCATTACTTAAAAATACAATCATATATTCACATTGTACAACTATTAAAAGCATATCCACAAAAGTGTACATATGATGTCTCTCTACAATGATGGTGCATAAAGTTTTGAAAATAGGACCGGACCAAACCGGGAACCGGAGTCACCATCGGTACAACTAGCCAATAAAAGCCATCCGAAGACAAACCAGAGTGAACCCGTCGGAACCGATAAAAATGGGTGAACCGGGCCTCATCGGGATCAAATTCTTTTTATTTGCAGATGTTGTCGGCTATGTGACAAATGTAGGAAGGACCACTCAGCAGAGAACAGGATCCATGACTCTCGACTTCTACCTTGCTAATGGAAGGTTAGCGTTATTGTGTAGAGTAGATACATGTGATGTGTGTAACATATCATGTACCACGAATGAGTAGCCAACCTATAATTTTACATATTATATAACAGGGGCCAATCAATCCGGGTGATGCTGTGGGGGCCCTAGGTAGGCTCAGAAGGGTGTACTAGGGGTATCTTGCACTAAAAATCATAGCATAGCAATGGTGTGAGGATAGTAATATGATGAGGAGACCATAATAACAAATACAGGTTTAAAACAGGGTTTATCCTAGTGCCTCTTATCATTTATAAAATCATAATCATACGAATGCGATCTCACTTAGCAATCTCGGGATGAATCACAAAAGCAAGTTCTGGAATTTAATATACTACCAGTACACTCATATAATTTTAAGCGATACCAATGCTCCAGAAAAAGCGAAAAACCCACACATGCATGATCAAATCCATGAACATGACACATATGATTGCTCATTCCTTAACTTGAGCAAGCTAAAGGTAAAACTATCTTAAGCACCAAAGATGGATGCTTGAATTCCTAAAGATCTAGGGGAGAACCTCACATTTTTAGGGTGGAATCTTTTTGAGTGATAGGGTTTGTATAACACCTCGTGTTTTAGGGTCATTTACGACGTCAATAAATTCACTATTTATTTTTAGTATTGTACGCGTTTGCTTTTAAATCGTAATCGTTAAGTTAAATCGTGTAAGCTAAAAATTATCATTCAATGTAAACGGGCATCAAACAATTAAATGTTTACATCAAGCAAGTGTTAAGTAATTATTTTGAGGATAATTATTAACTTTGTTTATTTTATTTTTATTGGTTGCGTAAAGTGTTTACGTTTCGCGATAAAATACGTTTAGGCATACCCGGAACCACCAAAACTTTTCTACGCTTCAACAAATACCCACAATTGTACCCAATACCCAAAATTTACTAAATATCATCATATATATGAAGCTATGGCCGGATTTGGTGTGATAGACCAAGAGAAATATCACAAAATTTCCAACTTGCTATGTACTTACACCAACTCATTAAGCCTTATGTCTTTTTGACCAAAGACTTCCTTAAATCCCTCCCATGGTCCCTTTGAATCTTGACCATTTCCTATAGAAGTCTTGGACTAGTCAAAGTATTATATAAGACATGCACTAGGAAAAGAGAACTCATACACTTCACTTTTATAAGTAAAATTTCACATATCTCTCTCTCTTTGCTCTCCTTACCCACGGCCAACATCAAACACCTACCAAATCCATACCAAAAATTATTTAGCACATTTACATACATTCCTACATCATTTCTAAGATGACCTAAGGTGTTTAGAAGGATTAGTTTAAGCATTTACAAGTGTTAAAGCAAGAAAAGGAGTTAGGGTTTCTTTGGAAAAACTAGGGTTTTCTTGGTGTTGCAAGCTTGGGTTTGTCATCTAAACTAGGGTTTAGATCACTTTGTTCATCACCTCACTTCATATTAAGGTTATCTAAAACTTTTAATCTCTTTATTTTCATGATTTTATGCATATATAATGTGTGTATAGTTAATTACCATCTAAGAACTTGTTTACATGTAAAAATGGATTTTTACACTTGTTTATGATTTGGTAAACTTTTATATATGTCATATGAATGTGGTAATTATGTCTATAGTGGGAATTCAAGTATGTGTACATGTGTGAAAATTTTTTTTGTATTAAAAAGTATATATAATCAAGTTTAACTAAAAAGTGTACTTTATAAAAGTTTATGAAAATATAAGTAGGTACACATTGGATTTGTGTTTTTTGGGAGTAATTTTTGACTAATATGGACTATTGACCCTAAGAATTTAATGATATGTGATAATGAGTGTTGGCAATGGATTGTAACTAGGAAGGTGATTAAGCTTAAAAGCTATAAAATCAAGTTTAAACATGTTTTTATCAAAAACTTCCAAACTTTCTGTTTTAATTCGAAAATAAATGTATTTATTTTATATTTTTATAAAATACTACATCTCATAAGGATTCCGGATATGTAAGGAACTCGAAAAACGGATTAATAACGAAGAAGATACGTAGTTTACAAGTTATACGTTAATAAACGGGTTTATAAAAGAAATTTTATAAAAACAAGTTACAAAATACTTCTGATATATAAAGTGGGTTATTTTTATCAGATAGTACACATTTTTAGGATTCCAAAACAATAAGAATCGTAATTTTTCAATCAATAACGAAGGAGTTATGAATTTCGCGAGTTTACGATAATAAATACTTTTATAAAAATAATTTTATAAAAGTTACTGTTCATCTCAGACATGAACATTTTGAAAACATCATTAATTTGATAAAACTTTTAATTACGAAGACGTACTCGAAAGAATCACTAAAAACGGAGTTAAAACGAATAAAATACGACATTTACGGGTTTTACGATAACTAAATCTATAAAAATAAATTTATAAACTGTCATGAACAGTAAAAACCACTGTTCATCAGGGGACTACAAATATGAAAATGTAATATTTTGATAACTCGTCTTAATACGAAAGCGTGGACATAAGAAACGTAAGAAACGGGCTTAAAACGATAAAGTTACGTCGTTTTTACTAATGAAATATTTATAAACGTTTTAACTTTATAAATACGATTTCACAAACGCAATTAGATGGTGATGTAGCTATATAGAATTATATATGGTAGTAGTTGATTACAATCCTTTAGTATATATAAATATATATATAATATAAATATATAAGGATAATATCAATTATAGAAGAGAGAGTAAGAATTCCGTAAGGCTTTTTAGAGATAATTACTTTTATCCAAAGCAAAATCCCAAAAAACCTTCCCGGGTCGTTTCCCGACGAGGTGCGAATTTGAAAATCGTGATTAAGTTCGTGATCGCGTGATTGAATATTTTAATAATTTTTTTATTAAGATTTCTATTTCGACAAATATAAAAACAAAAACAAGTAAAGGCACGCTAAAAACGAAAGCTATTAAAGAGTTAAACCTAAAACGATAACGGGAATCAAAACCCGTTCTTTAAAAACCTAAAATCTACAAATTTAACCATAAAAATGCAAATTTAATTTTTAACAGTCCTAAATGATAAAAGAAGAATTTAGAAAAAAGAATTATATTTTTTTGACTTTTATTTTTTTATTATGAATTAAAAATATTTTTAATCTAAATTAAATATTAAAAATACTAAACTAATTATAAAAAATCTAAAAAAATTATGAAAAGTACTTCTAACAATTCTAAACCTAGGAAAAATAAAATGGGGTCAACAGCTTATTGAAATAAGCTGTTAATAAGCTAAAATGGGCTGAAAGCTAAAAGGGATAAAAAAAGGGTTAAGTATTTAATGGTGTGAAGTTATAATCGAAAAAGACCCAAGGGCAGATGGTGAGTGCGTGGTGTGTTAAGGCTTGGTCGAGTTGGGTAGAGGTCACGGGTTCGAGCCTAGCTCACCCTTGACTT
>BQNB010081043.1:0-29747 GCA_026074375.1 Tanacetum coccineum
TAAAACAAAGCATGTTCTCACCCCAAAGATGTAAATCATTTAAATAATTATAAAACATGGGGCTATGAACTCACCTGAGTGAATAGTCCTCTGAGAATAATAATAGATATCCAACTAAGCAATGAATCACACCGTCAAATACCTAAGTAAATACGGTCAAGTTTTAGTCTACATATTTATGCTAATGACTCAGTGTATAAACTAAATTCAATTATAAATTTATATATACTGTTATCACTTGTGTGGTGGTGCACATGATTATTGTATAATTACGATGGCTCTTGGGAAGGTATACTATCCCATACGTTCTTGTCTACGTATAACGGTTATTAATAAATATTCGTATTTATTAAATTGTAGGTTTAACTCGTATATTTCCTGAATACAACTCGTCCGATAAGTTAGATGTTTATGAAATCACTTTCGTTCACAAAATACCCTTAAGTTTCTTATAATTACATAACAGTCCCTAGGTTTATGAAATATATATACTATTTTCATTTCAAACCCTTAAGTTTCCATAACTTCACTTTTAGTCCTCCAACTTTACACAATTTACATTTTAGGTCCTTACATGTTTTAAACAGCCCCTAGCATTTTAAATGTTACAAAACAGTCCCTAACTATAAGGAATCTAATTCTTGACAGTTTTAGCCCCTCTAGTTTGTAATTTACACTTTTGGTCCCTTAACTTTACAAAAATCGCATTTTAAGTCCAATTAAGTTCTAAAAAGTGACATTAGATTTTATTAGGCTCCAATAAGCCATATAAGCTGTCCCAGCTTATAAATAAGCTCGGGAGAGCTTATTTTGGCTTAATGGACCTTATTGGGCCCGTTAAGGTCCAATAAGTGTTTTAAAGGTCCGATTAAGTTTTAAAAAGCACACAAGCACTTGTTAAGCTTATTTAAACTACATGAATCAGATTGGCTTATTAATAAGCTCGGATGAGCTTATTAGGGCTTATTGGGCTCGTTGGCCCAATAACCTCAATCCGAAAGTTAGTAAAAGGCCCAATAGGGTTTTCTCATTGATTCCAACTTATTTTCTTATCTCAATAAGCACTTGAGATTTCTATTAGGCTGTTTTTAGAGTATGGCTTATTCAATAAGCTGTCAAGTTCGTTAATGGGCTTTTTGGGCCCGATATGAGCCCGAATGGCTTTTAAGTGTTTGGGCTTGATTCATTTGGGTCCAATAACATTTTCTAGGTCCAATAAGGTTATTAAACTTGTATAAGCCTACAAACAAGCTGTTTAAGCTCGTTATGGCTTATTGGCTTGCGTTTGGACTCGTTAATAGGCTAACAAGCCCATTAAGGGTTCGACTTGGTTCCTAACGGTATTTTAAAGACCATGTGAGTCCAATAAGCACATTAGGCTCCTTAAAAAGCTTGTGGAGCTTACTAATAAGCTGAGGTCACCACGATATGGCCTACTGGGCCTCGTTTTGGGTCGTTCATGGCCATTTAGACCGATTAGGCCCATTAGGGGTTTAATACATGCATTCTTGTTATCCTACGAGTTCAATAAGCCTCCTAATCCAACTAATAAGCTCGCTTGGATTACAAAAGGCCCATAGTGGCCCGATACTCTTCTAGTAATCACGTATGATCTGAAATCGTTTACCCTAGCTATATGTCGTGTGTCTAACACATTCATACATTGCGTTTTTACATGCAAGTGTTCGTTATCCTTGCATACACATTCCCAAGCAAGTTTGTCATGTTTAAGGTAAAAGTTTACGTGTGGTTTTTATTTCAATTCGTGTATAAGGGTTTTGTCCGCGTTGATGTTTCAAGTTCTCATATAACAAAAGGTTTTAAACCCTAACTTGTCATTAACTCGCATATTGTGTGTTCCTTTATATTCTTCACCACACAAGTCGTATATACATAATGACATCGCGTATGACGCATACGTTTCGTATTGAATATGCATGAACCCATGTTAACTTATCATTTATATATCGACGTGACGCATTGACTAGTTAATAATGAAAATAAGTATAGTACGAATGGTATGGGTTCGAATGTGACTTACAAAAGGTCCTAAGACTTTGTTTACGAGTGTGCACGAGGAATGAGACAACCCACGTACGAATTACACGACCAAATAATTAACCAACCTTCAAAGCTTAGTGTATATCCAACCCTAGCTCGTATATATCCTTATGCACCCGTTATGTAACCCTTTGTCGTGTTTGTGAGTTCGAATGAGATCAAGGAAGGGGTTTGTTTGCGGTTTGAGACTCGAACACAAGAAACAAATATGCGTTTAGTTGTTTGAGAGAGTTTAAGGTGTGTGTGAGTTGCAAGAGTGTAATATGGTGAGTTTGTGTGAGTATTTATAGGCAAATACTTGGTTACATGTTTCTAGTTACACACACAAACCAAACCGATCCAAGCCCTAGTGGTTTTGAAGTTTTCTAGTTAACTACACCTTGTTTTGTTAAACCACACAAGTACACCTCTTAATTAGAGGATATTTGTACAAGATTGAGTTAGATTATGAAATCTTATGGTTTGTGTATGCATGTTAGCTAGCCGCGGTCATCAAGAGAGAAAAAGGGATCCAAAGTGGTTTTTATCCAATGTGTAATAGATTAAGTGGAGACATTAAGGACACATCTTAATTAACCCTTGATGTACATGTACTTAGGAGATCAAAAGGAGATTTCTAGTTGTTTTGTGTGCATTGCCGGCCCTTAGTGGGTTATGTACACAAAATTGATTAAATTTTTGTGTTAAGGTTTTAAAAGTGGGTATTGGTTTGAGTCTAGGTAAGTCTAGGTATTTCCGGGGTGTGTCCAAATGTATTTTATTGCGAAACGTAAACCTTTTACGTGACCAATAAAAATAAAACACGCAAAGTTTATAATTATCGTCTTAATAATTATATTTTACTTGGTGGATGTAAACCTTAATTTATTTGATGACCGTTTACATTAAATGGTTATTTCTAGTCTACGCGATTTAGCTCAAAAGTAAAATTAAAAGTAAACGCGTATCGGACTAAAATAAATAGTGATTAATAATAGGAGTCGTAAAATGACCTGAAATTGAGAAATGTTACATCTTTCATCACCTTGCATTCCTTTCTTTGAACAAGTTGTAGTTGATAAATTTGAACATATCTCAAAATAGTTTCGCTTAAATTGAATCATTTTCCAGATTTTGTTATAGTTTTGTGGAGCGAACACACATGAATCTACTTTCGGCTCAATGTCGTTTGCTCTTTTCAACAAGGAAAGAAAATAGCCCCGCGCTCCGCAGCGAAGCGCGGGCTAAAAACCTTATTCTAAAAAACTTGTGAGAACATAAATGAGCTTGTTTCCAATGAGCATTCGTTTTAATCTTATATATATATGTATTTACTAAAGGAAAACGAAAAGTGATGACTTTTGTATTTAAAAAAAAATATTTCCTTATTAGGTATGCTCCACCTGATTTTTTATTTTTTACAATTATGTTTAATTAAAAAGCTTAAATACTTCCAAATTTAGCATTAAAAATTTGTAAATTCGTTTTTGTTAATCAATATATAAGAAAAAAGAAAAATACACAAGTACTTGAAAGTGAATACATAATACTTATGGATCAAATTGTAAATTTAGAAAATAAAACGTTGCTCCTAGATTCTTCATTATCTGTTTACTGATAATAAAAACTTGCCCATCTATCTGTGTCCTCTCCAACCAACGACCCACACAACCAGTATCCACCATCATCATTAATGTTGTGATTCAATAAATTGTAGCATCTATTTGAGGTATGGTTTTGGTTTTAGTGTTTTTACTTAGGTCTATCTCTCATTCAATTTTCTAATTTTTTTTAACGACAAATTAGTAAAGTTACTAACTTAGTTATTCGATTTCACAGTACTTACCCAGAAGGTAGTCACTGCCAGCCTCGAATCGACGCATGTATGGGGCAGAACCCCACAGATTCCCACCTTGAAGGAAAACCCCCACGGAGAGACTCGAATCTGAGACCTCTCGCATGTGGTAACAACCTCTCTAAGGACACCCTTGGTGACCAACTGAGCTACCTCAGTTGGTTCATTCAATTTTCTAATTATCTCACCGTGTCGTTGTGTTATTGGGGAATCAAGAGTCTATTGGCAAATTGTGTGTAAATTAAAGCCGTTATATATACAAATAAAAAAACATGAAAAAATAACACTTCCATTATCCATGGACCTCAATAGCAACATATCTCACTTGCATTATACATATGCGGCTTCTGAAAAGTGACATTAGAGAGTTAGTTAGATATTAGGTTTAAACAATACTTAAAGCTGTGTGCTATTATGAACCCTTTTAATCTCTATAATAACACCATATACACTTTGCGACCTTGATTACCATCTTGATTATATTTGAGGTTCTATTTTATATGAATTAGCCCATTTACAAAACTATATGAACTAACTGCCCAAAAATTCACCACGAAACGAACCAAACAGTACTAAAATTTGCATAAAACATCCATAATATTCGCCACTAAAAGCACAAAACAACCACAAAATTATGCATAAAGCAACACCAAAAGTTCTCCACCAAACAGCCTCATATTCTTCACAAAATTCTACACTGAAGGTGTTTGGACAAAAAACCTCTTTAGGGGTGTTTGGCTAACCTCAACAAACCTTAAAAAAATAGCTCAAACATCGAAAAACGATGACTCAAAATCATTAAATTTTTGGTAGAAATAGTTTAGTGTATTGTTTTCAATCATGTATATACATGAATTATTCTCTTACAAATTGAAGTTAGTTGTTCAATTTGATGTATATGTGCTAAATGGATCAGAATTTGAGATTAATCGTATTTTTGTCCTTTACATTTTTATACTAATTTTCATGTTGTTAAAAACTTAATGTCATCATGACGCTTTGTCTATTTGTTGAATGTATGTTACTGGATTCCTTTATGTGAGCATATGTGATCTAATTATACTCAATTCACACAATCAGAACTCTGTAAAAATGATGACTCAAGTTCTTTGTGTTGTGATTCATCCTTTTCTAGATAAATTGGTATTAGCCAACACGGGTTCCGCGGCTTTGAGCTGGTTTCTAGATGCCTTAACCTATTTTTACAGGTCAAGAAACTTAAATTCAGACATTTGAAGGCAGTCTCTTGATGTATTGGGTTTGTTTTCTTGATCTGTAAACATGGATTCATGCTTTTTAAGTTGGTCTTCGGGTACCTTTAGCTCTTTTTTAGATTCAGTTTGTTTAAGCAAGTTTCTAGATGTCTAAGCTATATTTAATGCTCTGCCAATTTATATAAAACATCATCAAATTGTTAGTTTGTAGTACTAATATCGTTATCAAACTCAGAGTATTTGGATTGAGCCTATTAAAGGTTGTATGTTGGTGCATGTTTATCTTTTTTACACTCACCCAGTTTGGATACAAATCTCTAGGTTTTCCTTTTTATTTGTTACATATATGTATCCATTAAAAAAAGGTTTCATTAGGGTTGCTAATAAACATGTGGAAGAAGCAACTGTGTAAAAATGATATATTTGTTATCTTTCTAATTTGAAGATATATGTGTTTGATATGTTGAATGTCAATGTTTGCTTATAAAGGCTGAACTTAATGCAAAAAATGTGATGACGTATAGGAAGTCTAACATGACTTTGGGCCAAGTCCAAACTATTAAGATAAGGCTTTGGCCCAATGAAAAAAGAAATAACCATAACAGACCGGAAGTAAGCCCAAGTATTGCACTGGCAGCGGTCCGGAGGTATTAAGACGGACGCGGACTATCCTTAGGCCACTTCAGTAAGGCTACTCAGCGGACTAACTAACGTCCGCGAAAGATAGTTCGCTGCAGCAATCACGATTATCATAGATTCTTGCCCGACAAGGGTCCCACTCTGGTCATTAACAGATTATGCGTGAAATACTAGGAAACCCTAGTACTACTCACCTATAAATAGGGTCATCATTACGCATTCCAATAAGGTATACAATTATTCTCTCACTCTAACACACATACTCTGGGAACACATGATCTCTTAAACTCACGCCGGGTCTAATCGTGGTGTTCGTCCCACGCGTAAGGGACTAACGGTTTTATCTTTATTTGTGCAGGGAAACTATCCAAATTCCTTGATTTAGTAACAAGAACCAACAATTTACAGCTTGCTGGCCCGGCCCAACAAACGATCCAGATCCAATTCAAACCCATAACACAAATTGTACTAACAAGTTGGCGCCATCCGTGGGACCCGAAACGCAACTACGTTCCCTAAAATACTCACCATGAGCACACATTCTGGCCCTTCTCCTACAACAAACACGTCAGCCGTGCGGAACACGGTGGGAAGAGGAAAAGAGAAATCACAAGAAAACCCAAATGAGCCCGTGTCCGATGCAGCTCTTAGGGAATTTTGTGATAAGAACTACAATCAGTTGCTGCCAATCCTCGCTGAAAAGATGCACCAAGAAAAAGTGCAACAAGAGAAGCTGAAGGCAGTAAAAGCTCATCTCAACTTTGAGGAGACCTCACAGTACTCCGAGTCGGGGGCACCAAGCAGAAGAAGGGATGTCAGGAAAAGACTCAGACCAAAAGATGCCCACAGCATGTCCAGAAGCCCTGAACCAAGACGCGTCCGATCCAGATCACCTAGAAGAAAAGATCCGGAAAGAGAGATGGTGTTCAGAAGATTGGAAAAGGGTGTATTCCATAGGTTGGGTGATAAAGAGAAGGGTATGTCCTCATACTCCGGTAGTTCCAGGCGTCAGTCATATCACAGCAGCCGCGGAGACACCGAAAGCTATTACCAGAGTTCCCGCTCGCGAGGAACGGAGCCCGCTCCTAAGAGGCATCATGATAGAAAAGCATACTCACGTAAAGGAGGAAGGATGTCAGAAAGTGAGGATAGTGCAGGAGGACATTGGAAATCTAAATCTAAAAAGCAAAGGTCAAGTATAGAGGATGAAGACCTATCCCAGGCATGGGTATGCGAGGAGACTGATCCGTTCACGCCTCGCATCCGTTATTTCGATCTACCAAAGAGGATCCGTATGCCTAGCCATGTTAAAACGTATAACGGAAGTGAAGATCCGGAAGATCATCTTAAGATTTTTCAAGCCGCGGCCAAGGTAGAACGGTGGGCGATGCCAACGTGGTGTCACATGTTCAGTTCCACACTCATCGGGAACGCAAAGGTTGGGTTTGATGATCTCATTCCGGAATCCATAGATAGTTATGATGACCTGAAAGAAGCATTCTTGGCAAATTACCTCCAGCAAAAGAAGTGCATCAAAGACCCCGTCGAAATCCATCACATAAAGCAGAGGGAAGGGGAGTCTACAGAAGATTTTGTATGGAGGTTCAAAATTGAGAGTAGGGATGTTAAAGGGGCACCGGAAGTCATGAGAATCTCAGGATTCATGCATGGAATCACGAACCCTGAGCTGATCAAGCGTTTGATCGACAAGATCCCAAAATCCGTAGACGAAATGTGGAAGATAACCACAGCTTTCCTCAGAGGAGAAGTGGCAGCTGGCAACCAGGAACAGAAGAAGACATTTCCGCCATGGAAGCAGTAGGATGCCGGACACAGACAAAATTTTAAGAAAGGAGGCTTTAAGAATCAACAAAGGTCGGAAAAAAGGCAAGACAGATTTTCCCTCCTCACGAAAACACCAAAAGAGATCCTGGCTCTAGACAAAGGAAAATTCAAACCTCCTACTCCAATGACAACACCGGTGGAAAAAAGGAATGCTAGCAAATTTTGTGAATTCCACGGAGAGGTAGGGCATACCACAGATGAGTGCATGCACCAGAAAAGGCAAATCGAGGAAATGCTTAAGGCAGGAAAGCTGTCGCATTTGATCAAAGAGTTGAAGCAAAACAATGGGAAAGACCAAGCAAAGGTGGCAAAGAATGGAGAAACCGCAGGAAAGGACAAGCCACTAGCAATCCTGATGGTACAGTCGGGACGAAAGATAGCCAAACAAAGGATCACCCAAACATTCTCTCCGGAGACAATGATCTCGTTCCCACCCTTAGGGGAAGAAGATGGAACGAAAGGGCCCATGGTTATTGAAGCTGAGGTAGGAGGACACCTTGTCCACCGCATGTACGTGGACGGGGGGCGCCTCTTTAGAAATTATGTATGAACACTGTTTCAACCAACTCCGCCCAGAAATCAGAAGCCAAATGGTTCCTGCAACCACATACTTGGTCGGGTTTAGTAGAAATAATATAGCCGCTGGGGCAAATACCGCTGCTCGTAAAAATAGAAGATGAGGAACACTCAACTTCCGCATGGATGAACTTCATGATTGTAAGATCGCATTCTCCGTACAATGAAATAATAGGAAGGCCAGGTGTAAGGAGAATCAAAGCAATCCCGTCCACAGCCCACGGAATGTTGAAGTTCTCAGTGACAGGCGGAACGGTCACGCTGCGAAGTAGCAGGATTATACCGTTGGAGTGCGCAATGATCTCAGGTCCTAGAACGCAGCAGCCTGCGGTTGACCAAGTCACAGAAGAAAAGATTCATGTAGCAATTCATCTAGAATATCCTGAACAAACTATAGCAATAGGTTCTACCTTAACTGAAGAAGGCCGAAAGAAGATGTGCGGTTTGCTAAGGTGGAACCTGGATATCTTTTCCTGGAAACCAGCAGGCATGACCGGGGTTCCGCGTCACATAGCGGAACACAGGTTGAATGTCCGCGAGGGATGTTTTCCCGTCAGGCAAAAGAAAAGAGGGCAAGTAACCGAGAGAAACAAGGCAATATGTGAAGAGGTGGAAAAGCTAGTAAATGTCGGTATCATGAAAGAAGTCCACTATCACAGTTGGCTGTCAAACCCAGTAATGGTGAATAAACATGACGACAGCTGGAGAATGTGTGTAGATTTCAAAGACTTGAATAAAGCATGTCCCAAAGATGGCTATCCGCTACCGGAAATAGACTGGAAGGTGGAATCCCTCTGCGGGTATCCTTTCAAATGCTTTCTGGACGCGTATAAAGGATATCATCAAATAAAAATGGCAAAGGAAGATGAGGAAAAGACAGCGTTTATCACAAGCCAAGGAATATTCTGTTACTCAAAAATGCCGTTCGGGTTGAAAAATGCTGGAGCAACTTATCAACGTCTAGTGGACAAAGCCTTCCAAAAGCAAATTGGTCGGAACCTGGAAGTGTATGTGGATGACCTAGTTATCAAGAGCTGCACGGAACAAGAAGTAATCCGTGACGTGGAAGAAACATTCAGAACCCTCGGAAAGATAAACATGAAGTTAAACCCGAAAAAATGCACCTTCGGGATGAAGGAAGGCATATTTCTAGGTTACAAAGTGAACTCCGATGGATTAATGGTATGTCCGGATAAAGTAGAAGCAGTCCTCAGTTTGCCATCTCCAAAGTGTTTGAAGGATGTGTGGTATGTGCTTAATTACACATACCGTTTTCCATTAAAACCGGACTGAAATGACCAAAAACGTACCAAAAATACATTGTATTTGTATGTTTTCACTTATCTTGTGCAGGAAATGGATATCCGAGAAAAGGACGAAAAACCAAGTCAAAAACGACAAAATCGAGCATGGAATGGAAAAGCATGGAAAAGACAAAGTCAAAATCAAAGCCAAAGACCAAAAAGTCAACAAAAGTCAAAGTCGAAAAGTCAACCCTGACAAAAGTCAAAGTCAAGACCAAAGCCATAATCAAAGAAGATCTTAATGGGCCCACCCTTACCCATCTAATGGGCCAGGGCAGCCCATTAAGGGTACATTTGAAGACCAAATGGGCCTTTACTTCTCAACGGGCCCAATACTAACAATCGCCAAAGCTTTTAGATTATAAGCACACAAACAGTTAAGGGGTTTCTGCCGACAACCATACAAAGTTATACACTACAAGGACTAACTATGAAAACCTTCATATAACCTTCGAGGACCTTTACTGCCAACTTCCATAACTTGTATCCACCACAAGGACTCTGATTGCAAAACTTCCATATAAGATGAGGGGTTAAATTTGCCAAACACCAAAACTTTTCCCCTGTTAGCCTTAAACATAAATTTTACCCGCCAATATGATAAGGGCACTGTTCATCCTTCCCTTTCCCCACTCAATTACTGTTCATATCAGTCTAAAAACCCTACAATCCCTCAACCCCTCACCCCACATAGTGATTGCAACCTTGGCAATCCCCAAGAAGCTCATTGGACAACAAACGATCAAGGGTTAGGATCAAATTTCTTGGGCAATACTCATAATCAATGGGCAAGATTGAATTTGAGCTTTCACTCACACAACAAACACACATGGCCAGTTGTCTCAGCAAAGAAACACAAAAGGGAAGAAGACAAGGATCAAGAATGACAAGACTCTTTAGTCGTTGTTATAAATAGGTTCTTTTGTAGCAATTTTTAAGTGTTCTTTTTTTTAGGTTTTAGTTTTCATCTAGTTAGTTTAAGTCAGCAATTTTAGTTTTCAATGTACTTTGCTTTTTCTTGTAATATTTTCAAGTTTAATGAAATTTGATTTTTGTTCCTAAAATCTGTCTTAACTTCTTCTTGTTTTCAAGTGTTAACTTATGATCTAAAAGCTCACAATAAGCTCCTATTAGTCATTATTAAAATTCTATAACCTGTTTTCATAACAAAAAGTCAGTTAAAGAATATAAAGTATTAAGAAAATTAAAAAAACAAACCAAGGAGAATGGGTATTCATGGCAGCTTATTGGACGAATAAGCAATCTTGGATGGCTTATTGGGGGTTCCTTAGAGCTTGTTGCAAGCTATAGGTTTGGTTAATAAGTTTTGTGAAGATTATTGTCTAGCCATAATCTTTGGACCATTTGTAAGTCTTGCTTTTCTATTTGCTATATGTAAGGTAGCTAGCTTATTTTATGCTTATTATAGCTTTTTATTGCTTATGTTAGTTGTGTATGCTTGTTATGTTTGTTAAATGCTTATTTAGTCCTTTATGTAAGATGAATGGTAATATGCCTTTTAGTGCTTCTAAAATGCTCATTTCCTTTTTGCTTATCTAAATGCTTATTTGTGTTTGCTCTTTGCTCAATATTGCTTAAAATCAGTAGCTTGTCATCTGTTTTCCATAATCCTTTGCTTAAACTTTTCAAAATCACCTTTAAAAAGACCTTTTCAATACTTAAGGGGGTGTTTGGGTTAAGGGGCAAAATGGGTCAAAAATGGTTAAAAACTCTTTTGGGTCATTAAGCCAACTTTGTTAAGCTGTATCTTAGCCTAATTAAGCTATTTTTAAAAGTTTTTTGGTTCATTAGTTTGTTTTTAAGTTTTTTCTATCAAGTGTTTGAAACTGTGGTTCATAAGCTGTTGTACACAGCTTATTTGGCTAAGCTGTCCAAACCAAGCCTTTAAGCTTTGGTTTGGACTTGTTTTTAAGGTGTAAAGTATAGTTGATAGGTTTAGTGTAAGTGTTCATTAGTCTTAAGTATTTCAACTTAGTTTCTGTCCAACATTTCACTAAGTGTTTTAAAACCAAAACAGCCTTTTTAAATTGCTTTTTCTAGCTTATTTGTTTGTTCAAAATAGATTTTGAAAGTTGATAAGTGTTCTATGATGTTCAAGCTTGGACTGTTTTGAGGTTTTAGGACCAAAAGAATCCATTTTAAGGCTTATTTTTAAGCCCAAAAGTCCTTATTTAGGGCTGCAAATGGGTCAGTTTTGACCCATTTTGGATTTTAGCTTATTTTGAGCTTGTTTGCTTATTTTCTCAGCTTATTTAGGGGTAGTATAGCTTATTAGGTTAGTTTAAGGGTAACTTAGCTTATTTTACTGTTTGTGAGCTTATTTAAGCTTATTTGCTAGTTTAGTAAAAAATTTCAAGTGGGGTTTTTTTTTTAATATAAGCCTTTTGCTTTCTTACTCTGTTCAGTTTATTTATTTAGCTTATTTATGTCTCTGTGCTTATTTAGTTTTACTCAATGTCATTCTTGCTTATTTCTCTTCTTTTCTTTAGCTATTTGCTTTTTTTAATGTTGCTTATTTTTAGCTTTTCAAAAAAGCTGTAAAATAACAAAAGGGGAATAGTTGGAGGGTCGAGGTGAGCAAGGCTCGAACCCGGGACCTCAACACCATCAACCCTCCTTCCCCCAAACACTCTACCGCTGTGCTACAATAGCTCATCCGGTAGAGTGTTTACTTATTTAATTTATAAGGGCTTGTTTGCCCATTTTGCTTATCAGCCCTTTTGGGCTTATTTACAGCTTATTGGGATAAGCTGTTGATTACACTATTTTTTTCCTAGGACCATATTAGTGTTAGCTATTTTTCTTAATTTTTTCATAATTTTTAAAAATCGTTTAGTATTTTTTAGATTTAATTTTCATTAAAAACTTTAAAAATTCATAAAAAATACATAAAAAGTCAAAAAAATATAAATCTTTTTTTTCAAAATTTTATTTTATCATTCTTAATCTAGGAAAATTATTTTCATTTTCGTAGGGTCATTTTTGCAAAATTCCATCCATCATATTGTGCATATTCCATAAGTTTTAATGCTTCAGAGTTTCTGATGGGGTGCACCACTTCTGTTTTAGAATCATTTGTGTTAATTACGATTGAAACTATATTTTCATCAAATATATCTCCTACTAAATGTTCGGGTTTTGCATCTGGAGCAGAGCAAACTTGATATGTTCAGCATAGCCGATATGTTGGCAATTCGTAGATGAGTATTTCTTCTCCATTCTATCAGGAGTCATTCCACCACCATTATCTGCCATCAATTATAACATTAATATTGTTTCCAGACACAAACTCAAGGTTATGAATATTTGGATCATTATTACCTTCGATCAGTAACAACTTACTTCGAGTATCCTTTTCATCATTCAGCACGTCAACCGTAACATAAGTTGCTTTAGTACGTACCTGAGGATGAAACTTAATCCTTTGTCACTTGATGATGTTTTCTTTTCCCTTTCCGGCAACGGTAACAAGTTTAACAAGAAATAAATTCAAACGACAGATTCAATCGACTCCAAATCCAAACCGACAAACCTTTTTTTCTTCAGCTAAACGAACCTAGCTCTGATACCATGTAGAAATCAAAGAGGGAAAATGAACAATATATTGATCACATTCGATTAATTGCATAAACTACATTACATTAAATAGGAAACAAACAAAACCTAACCCTAAGTGCTAGACGGGCCTAAACAACGGGTCGGGCATATTGGCCTTATTAGCTAAAAATGGCAGAACATGAATGGGCTGATAAAACTTTTGAATTATGAAAGTGAATCGTTTGTGTGCTATGTTAATAAAAAACGGATAAAAGCCACACAAGTTTTCTACCACTAGGAGAACATGAGAGCAATTGGAAATGATATTGTAGCTGGTACTGAGTAGTTGCAGCAGAACAAGAGAAAAGGTTAATTGCTTTTACAGGTATTTCACTACAAATTATTTTAAAAGGCTATCATTTAACTGTAGATCACCACGTCCTGTTAGATATTCAAGAAGAGTTGATGCGTGACCATGGGCCGGTAGGAGAGCACCAAGCTTCATCCATTTACAAGGGATAGAGATTCTTGTTTATTAAGTTTAAATGCATGTCTTAATAGACCATATTAAGTTAGAGATTAACATAGATGATGTTTTAGGAGCTTCTCTTAAGGCAAATGGAGAAGGAAAGAATATGTATAGGTGATTTGGATAGGAAATAAGCAACTCTTCTTGTGTATGATAAACTGATTTTTCACTTCAAAATTAGTAGATAAGCAAAAACCATATGGATAAATTAACCAAAACATGCATTGAGTAGTTCATGGAACCTTCGGTAAAAGATTAGTTTATATCCTTTATTTATTCATTAGTGGAACAAAGTGATTAAATTTTTGTGTTCGCTTAGTTGTGTTTAAGGATATATTTACAAACACTAACAAATTGATGTTTTCTCCAACATATTATAGTTATGAGTTTAAAGTTTTTTTTGGTAACCATGCTTTCCGACACATTGGCCGAAGTGATTGATTTTGAAAATAAAATTGGGGTTTTGGTTCAAAATTAATTTTTCGTTAAACTCACTAATGTATGCAAATTCTATGTCTACGGGAAGCATATTAGTTGTACATTGTATCCTAGTAGTCTTAATTGTACAAAATTTTAAAAAAATCAAAAATCCCCAATTTCAATTTTGATGTTCATCATGAACCCTAAACTCAAATTGAAAGAAAATAAATAAAATGACTTACAATTGATGATCTTTAAGATGTTGTGAATGATTGTAAGTGTTGATTTTATCTTCAATTTGTGTTTTGATGGGTGATTTTAAGTTTTGGGGCTCTTTTGGTCGAGTTCGTCACTTGTAGCACGAAGAGGGGTGTTTGTTTTTGTGGTTTGAATTTTTTTTTACTAAGTGTAAAATAAGAGAGTCTGCTGATGGCGGTCTTATAATGTCTGGCGGTCCCAAATATATTGGGGGCCGCCTATGATATGGGGGCCGCCCTCAATGAAGGGTTTTGGACTCAGTTTTTAAAGAAAATTTTATAAAGAGGAGTGACATTTTAATTTGCATTTCGCGAATTGAAAATACTTAAGGTACTTCGGATGAAGTAATTTAGTTGTCATGACACGAAATGGAACACGGACTAGAATCAAAACTAGAAGAAGGAGAAGCGGACACATACGATTTATGGAATGTGTTCCATCATTCCTAAACCAAAACGTAGATAGTTAAACGATTCACGTTTAAGGGGTTTAGTAAGAATGTCGACGATGTTGTCGACGGAAGGCACTTTTTCGATTGAGATATGTCCTTTCTGGACATTATCACGAAGTAAGTGGTGACGTATTTTGATGTGTTTGGTACGAGAATGTTGCACCGGATTTTTGCTAAGGTCAGTCGCGCCTTTGTTGTCGCACATGATGGGAATGTCATCGAGTCGTACGTCGTAGTCGATGAGAGCTTGTTTCATCCATAGTGCTTGTTGACATGCCTTTCCGGCGCTTACGTATTCGGCTTCGGTAGTGGATATAGAAAGAGCGGTTTGTTTCTTCGAGAACCAAGATGTTAAACAACATCCCACGAACGTATAAATACCGCTAGTGCTCTTTCGATCCCGCATGATTAGAGTCGGCATATGTTGGGAATTCACTTTTACGTGACGACATTACAGAATTACCATAGTTTATCATAGTCACATACGCGAGGACTAGAATAGGCAACTATGTATAGTTTAGAGGCGTATGGGCTATATATACCCCTCTATGGCTTCCATAGAGGGGTTCAGTCATTTGGAATTGTTGAGTCATTTTGTATCCTTCATTCATTTTCCATCTAATAACAAGTCCATCTTCCATCTCACTACTTTCTCTCACTAAAATGGCTATCATGTGGTTTGACTCACCAAGACCACCAGATCATAGTTTTAATGAATCTTCAATTGGTATCAAGAGCCATGGCAACATACTCTTGGGTCGGTTTTGATTTGTGTCCGATTGGTTTCTTGGTCTCAAATATGTTTATTTAAAATCTGTCACTTTTGAATATGTCACTGTTGCTATTTGTGGTCTCATCTGTCTTATTTTGTCCTTATTTTTGGCTTATTTAGTGGCTGTGTTTGGTATAAAAAGCCACGGAGTCATTTGTTTTTTCGCTTATTTTCGAGGCTTATTCTTGGGTTGTCACGGTTTTTTTTAAGCTTATTTCTGATTTTTTTTGGGCTGATTTGGTTGCTAAACAGTTTTTAAAACTTACTGACTGGTTTAGCTTATTTCATGGTCCAAACAATTGAAAATAAAAGCAACAAACACAGATCCAGATTTTTATTATCAAGGACAGTTTTGGTTAAGGACAGTTGTATACTTCTTTAGCAAACCGATCTAGTTCAAGACAAGGAAACCGAACGAGTTCATCTTAACAACAACCGATCGTGTTCAAAGTTGAACAACCGAACTAGTCTCATTACAAGAAGAACCAAACAAGTCCAAACCAAGAAGAACCGAATGAGTTAGTTTGAGGAGGACCGAACGAGTAATTATATGTGTGAACCGAACAAGTAATCTGCAATGAGGACCGAACGAGTTTTAACTATTGCGAACCGAACGAGTATATTTTTTGTGAACCGATCGAGTTGATTTCTTTAAGACCTGAACGAGTGGAACCGAACGAGTTTGCAAGTCAGTTTGAACCAATCTATTAAGGAACCACAACCCAAACCGAGTCAACTCGGTATTTATCGAGTTGACCGGTTAACTCACTGAGTCAAGTCGAGTCAATGGTCAAATAGAAAAGACAAAATGATAAGAACAGACTCAATATACAACATCAACAACAACCAAAACCCTTCGTTACAATTTCATTTTCACAAATTAAATCATCCTCATCCAACATTAAGACTTAAACTCGAACCAAATACACCATGATCTCAGATCCTTTCTCATGTTGTACAAAATTATGTATATCTTAAATATCAAACACGAAAGGATATCATCATTGATCTGTGAAAGATGATAAACCCATCTCTTTAATTTTCGAATATAAAGAAAAGATCACTAACAAATATGTTATAATCAATCTTTATTTCGATTGGACCAAACACAAACCTAAAAACGAATTTAAACCTACCTGAGACCCTTTGAAAAAGATCTTGAAGATGATCATTCTTGTGGTTTATTAACTTCGTGTGAGTTATAATCATGGTCTATTGGTATGATTGTTCGTAGGTTCACAAAGATCAAGCAATATAAGGTTTTGTGTTTATGTGATAAATGGGTGGCGTTATATTTGAGATGGAGAGAAGGAGGTTTGACTTTTGGAGTGATAAGGCATGTATTTCACTGATGAAATGTGTCTGCGTGTGTTATATGACACAATTTAGGGTTTGAGAAGTCTTATATTCCACTAATTTAGGGTAAACTAGTGGACCGAGTGTTACCATTTCATGGGCCGGGGTCTTATCCAAATGAAAAATGGGCCGAGTCTTCTTGTTGATTGGGCTGGATAATCGTTTAAATGACATACTAGGCCGAATTTATATGTATTGGTGATGGGCTGAGTTATAATTATTGGGCTGTTATAATGATAATTGGTATTGCAAGTATTATTGTGATAAGGCCGGTTATGGTATTATACAAAACATGGGCCAAAGTCATAATTAATTAGGCTGTTAAATGTGGTCATGTCATCGGATTAAGCCGGGTACAACAGTTTGAGTATTAAATGTTTCGTATTAAAACTAAATTTAGCTAAATGACTCACTTGGGATGATTTTTTGCTATATTTAGTTGTTAATGATTACATTTGTGCTTCATGATGACAAAGTGACAAAGTGACGAGACCGGGATCAATTTGGATAAAGAATCATGAAACTTAAAGGCTAGATTTGGAATTAATTTTTGTGACTACGGAGATGATCGGGTATCACTTATTTGAGATTGAAGTGGCATTTTACGAAGGCGTGTACTTATTTTATCTTGAAGTCGGGGTTGGTTGGATGCATGATTTCAATGATAACTTGCTCGAGCTTAATTTAAGTTGAAGACTTGGTTTATCTAGTTTCCAGCAGTCAAGGGGTGGATGGTTGAAGACCTGGTTAACTATCACTTAAAGGAGTTACGTTGTAGTACTCAGTGTCACACGCTAAGTCGATGCGGATAATCGCAAGAGGTGATGATAGTCTCATACTTTAGGAGGGGTATTGAGTACTTAGAGATTTGCTTGGAGCACAAATTCTCTACACCGTTCTTCCAACATTAGTGCAAGCTTAAGTCACAAGAACGGGAAATACAACTTCAGTTTCAAGTTTGGTATATCGAGTTTACTTCATCAGTGGTTACTTTAAATAGCCTTCGAAACGGTTGGTAAAATGATAGCCAGAGAGAGGTTATGAGTAGAGATTTGATCAGCAATTGATTCTCACCGGTTAGATCTGAGCTAATTTATTCCTCGCACAAGTTCTCAAATAAATGCGCGTCCAAGGTGTTGCTGACTCCGACATGTCGAAATCAGCAAGGGGGAAGGAGAAGATACATCCTTGAGTCTTTGCCTTTCTTGTTCTTGAAAGCTTAAATGTTGCGTCTTTCTTAAAAAAATTTAAGTTAGGCCATGCCGGGAAGACAAATGTCATAACCGCAGAGAATATCAGCGCTTTAAATTATGGCTTTTTGGGTGCATTTCTTCAGACACATGGGGGAAGTGATATCTTGAGAACTTTTGTATGCATTATTTGACTTTCTAGGGGGAAGCAGTGTGAGAAGAATTATTCAAGCGTGAGAAGATACGTTGCTGATCCAGTTAATGCTTACCCCAAACAATCAATCACTAAGCTTATTCTTAAAGGAGCAGTAATATTTGATGTGGTATCCTACCAATTCCGTTGTGCACTTAATTATTCTAAGCTTGTAAGTAAGCTTTGAAACTGCTCAAGAGAGGATTGCTAGTTTGGGGGGAAGCTTTGAAAGCTTCTAAATAAAGAATATGTGGCATGAATTAGGGGGAAGCTGATTCATTGCTAGTTTGGGGGGAAGCTTTTAAAGCTTCTAAATCAAGAATATGTGGCACGAATTAGGGGGAAGCTAATTCAGAAGCTTCTCCTTAACCAGAAGTGTATGGGTTACTTAGTTCGTGCCTATTACAGTATTTCTCCTACAAAGTACTACAAAGATGATTCATGTTGGAGTGCAGACTTGAAGTCAAACACCACAGAAGACGTCATCAGCATATGAAGCTTCATGGAAGTTCTTGTTCTTAATCATTATGTACTTGTTAGGAAATTATTGTAAGTAATTATGTATATCGTCCCGTGGGGGAAGATTGTTGGGAATTCACTTTTACGTGACGACATTACAGAATTACCATAGTTTATCATAGTCACATACGCGAGGACTAAAATAGGCAACTATGTATAGTTTAGAGGCGTATGGGCTATATATACCCCTCTATGGCTTCCATAGAGGGGTTGAGTCATTTGGCATTGTTGAGTTATTATTTTGGTGTTGAGTCATTTTGTATCCTTCATCCATTTTCCATCTAATAACAAGTCCATCTTCCATCTAACTACTTTCTCTTACTAAAATGGCTATCATGTGGTTTGACTCACCAAGACCACCGGATCATAGTTTTAGTAAATCTTCAGCATATACTACGGTTTCTATGTTGGTCCCCTTAGGGTACCATAATCCTAAGTGCGTAGTGCCTTTAATGTATCAGAAGATACGCTTAACCGCTTCAAGGTGAGAGGTTTTAGGAGCCTCTTGGAAGCGGGCACAAAGGCAGACACTAAACATGATATCGGGCCTACTTGTCGTTAGGTATAATAAACTACCTATCATGCCTCTATACTTGGTACTATCTACCGACTCACACTCTTCGTCTTTCGTGAGTTTAGTATCAGAGGACACGAGGGTTTTCATTGGTTTAGAATCTTCTAGACTAAATTTCTTAAGCATTTCTTTAATATACTTAGATTGATTAAAGAAGATACCATCTTCCATTTGTTTTATTTGTAATTCAAAGAAAACGTTAAGTTCACCCATCATGCTCATCTCGAACTCGTCATGCATGATTTTGGCAAATTCATCACACATGTCTTGACAAGTCGAACCGAATATAATGTCATCGACATATATTTGAATAATGATGAGATTTGAACTTTTCTTCTTAGTAAAAAGAGTGTTATCTACCATTCCCATTTTATATCATGTTTAATAAGAAAAGCTTTTAATCTACTTACCAATCTGCCTTTGGGAGCTTTGTGTAAGATCCATATAAAGCTTTCTTTAGTTTAATAAACAATCGAAGATCCGCTTTCTCGAAATCAATGAATCTCGGTGGTTTTGAGTATAACTAAAAACTCCAAGTTAATATTTTCATCAATTATAATTCTCCATGTATTAAATGTCGATGCACTTGTAAAACTCCTATCTATTTATATAAACCACTTTTTATAGGTAAAATTTTTGCTTTATTCTATTAATCGTAACGTAGTTTACTTAACTAAATTAACGAGCCCTCCACGCAAATCATCAATTCCATCTATATCTTTGTTCTATCATGTAAACATTCCTAACTGTGTCAAGTCACTGTTCTAATATTATTGTACTAGAATGGTTATCCATTTAACGTTACTTTCAAAACATAGCATTAAACATTAATGTTTATATTCAAAACCTAATTATATGCAATGTATACATATTAAATTGAATGTGCAAGCCTTAAGCATATGTATAAGTATACAATACATAAACATTTGAAATGATAATTTCCCTCCAAGTCAATGTACAACTCACTTTAAGCTTAATGTACAAATCCTATGATATGCTACGAATTCAAACTTAACTCAATTTCCCTCCAAATTTTCATTCTAATTTCTTACCACCACTTTAGCACAAGGTACAATACTCAATGCACAACTTCTAAACCCTAAACCTAAACCCTAAATCATCCTAAAACCCTAATCTAAAACCCTAAACCCTAAACGAAACCCTAAACTAGTTCTAAACCCTAATTTAAAAACACTTAACTTAAACATAATCCTAAACCCTAATCCTAACACTAACATTAATCCTAAACCTTAATCCTAACACTAAACGTTAATCCTAAACCCTAAACTATCCTTAATCCTAACCCTAATCCACGTCTTATGTCCAAAACCCTAAGCCGAAACAAAAACCAACCCGACACCCCTTTTTATTCATTTTTAACCCATTTTTAACTAAGCTAGCATCTAAGCACCACCATGACCTCACCACCATGTCACCAAACAACCACACAAGCACCTTACTCACCACCTTGGCCACCAAGTATTGCTTTGTCACCTCCTTGTCACCCTTGTCCATTCGCATCCTTCTAACCTCCAACACCTTGCATTGCTACCTTCCTAGCCTCCTATACTCATCCATAGCTGCCCTTAGTCACCTTAGCTACTCCTTGGACACCACTTCTCAATAGCTTAGCCACAATTTCACTCTAAAACTTAGGCACCAAGGGTATTCGACCCTATAAATAGCCACACCCCTTATTCATTTCAAAACACACCTCAAAACTCAACACAATTACAAAATGGATGATGTTTCGAAACAAGATCCAAGGAAAAGATCAAAAAACGTGGAATACGCCTAGTGAGTCCTTATGAAGATCAGTATTGAAGCCAAGAAAGAAGAATCAAGAAGAAGATAAAAAGATAAGAATATAGAATCTAAGAGAAAATGAGGAAAAAAAAAGCCAGTTTATTATTGAAGGTGTTTTCTAGGCGTTACGAAAACCAAATAAGCCCATTCGACCATATATGCTAAAGTCGGAGTTAGCTCAAAATCCGTGTTTGTTCAATAAGCTCTTTAGTTTCTGTTTTAAATCTTTATAAAGCTTCCTTTTAGATCCTATTTTAAACTTCTTGTTTAAAATCCTTGATAGTCACAATAACCCATATGCGTTTTTGGGATTTTCCTAAAACCATACATGTTTTTTAAGCGCATTACGCCCTTTCCATTTTTTAAGCTAAATATGCACGTAAACCTACTTATTTTAGTTAAATCTTCATAAATGGGGAGCCATAAGCTTGCAAATACTCTTTTCGTTTTTTGATTTTCAAAAGAATATCCATTGTATGGTTTTTTTTTTAGACGTGTTTTGCAAATATAAAGCCGAGGGTTTCTTTTTTTTTTTTTGGCAAGGTGCGGTATATATCATAACTTTTATGAAATTAATTTATATACTAGAGGTTGTTTAGAGGTGATGTGTTTTTTTTAAAGAAAAAAAGCAGTATTCTAAAGTTTTATAACCGCAATACCGGGTTGCTACTGGGTGGTCGTTTTTTTTCTCTAGTTGTTGGGTATTTCCTGCCAAAATTTTCAAAGTTAATTAGGGATGCGATGATATTTTTTTTTTTTTTAAAGTATATAAAATTATATATTAAATGGATTTTTTTAAACTTGTATTAAAATTATATAAATCACCCAAGGGTATTATATATTGGCAATTTTGCGTGCTTATTCTTTAAAAAAATATTGAAATATAATATTTTTAATTAGTATATAAATTAAAAATATAAAAAACCCCCCCCCCCCCCCCCCCCCCCCCCCCCCCCCCTTTGTCCCCCCATCTGATACGTTGTAATATATAATGATAAAATCTCAAATTTTATTTTTAATATGATTTCCTTGTTTCCCAAGCCGACAATCAGAAATTGTTTTTTGTGCTTCACTTTGCTGTATTTATTTTGTACTTAATCATCGAATCGGACGCGCACATTAATTATATTAAATTTTTAAAACAATTACGTAATTATATTTAACCGTAATTTATCAATGCGACTAGCTTATTGGTCAAGAAATTTAGAAAGAAATTTAAAAAATTCTTTATTTGTATCACATTACTAGGGAATTTCATCTGGTGAGGGGTATTCATTTGAATATACGTTTTTGACGAGTTTGCTGTGATTTAACTATTTAAAGTGTCCTAGCTTCCTCAAACGTTTTATGCGATGACCTTGAATTATGATAGCCCCGAACACGTGATAACAATTATTTCTATAAATTAAAATAATCAAATATGTATGTTTAAACTTATAGAGTTTTTGTAACAGAAACAATCCAAACTTTAAGGGGGACTGAAATATTACCTCAGGTTGCGTGTGAAGCCGTTTTACTTTAGAATTATAATAAACTGTTCCCGGCCCGGGGTGTTAGGGTACGTGGTGGGTAAGATAACATTGTACATACCATACGGACGAATTTCCATTGATTTAATACTTTTGCTTCAATCAGATTTCCTGTGAAGGTGAGTTCATTTATTAGCCTCGCTTTTTTAAATTCTTTTAATGTTTCATAAACCCGCGTAGGGGGCGGTTACATGCTATTAAAACCATAAATACAAATTGTTTTGGCCAACTGTATGCTATCCTAATTATTTTATGATAAGTCCCTAATTTGCCATGTAAGACCTCACTATCATGAACCAGTTAATTACTTTACAGGCATTGTAAGTAGGAGCGAATGGCTTTGTGAATAGATCTATTTAGAACTGAACTCCCCCGTGGTTTTTGATTTATTATTGGTTGTGGTCAGTTAGGTGGCTTGGTACAATGTATGGTTCTGATTTGGTAACCAAACGCACTTCATTTGATCTAACTATACGGGTGTTTGGCAAGGGTGGGATCTATTCCCGCAGTTTGGCGGGAAACTACTTTGCTTATTTGATTATTCAAGGCACATCTTAAGTGGAGTCATTGAGCTTATTATAGAGAGTGTAAAATGTAATATTGTGTTCTCTATGAATAATTGTTATACATACATAGCATAAATATCTTATTATTTACATTCTAACCCCGAATCACGCCCATTTAAGCTTCCTATTAAACCCTCAAATCACACCCCACATATCCATATGATATATAACCTAAACAAATATTTGTAGTAGCATGTATCACTCACAAATCTCATAACCACATAGCGCTCTCTCACTAGCAGCCCCCAACTTCACTCGATATATTACCTTAAATCCTCTTCCTCACAACACACCACAAATCCACTCTCGAATTATACAAAACAATCAAATTTACAATTCTCTCCCCACAAAACAATCCTCCCCCACTCCCCACATGTTGAAATATATGTAATGATAACTTAAATTTCCTTTGAAAAAACGTCTCTTTATTGAGTCATTTTCGTATGTGATTATGACTGTTGTACTCTATGATAAGTAATTATGCTCGATTAGCTTCCGCTGCTTTAGGTGGCAAAATTGGGGGTGGTATAAGAGTGGTGAGTCAAGAGTCACAGTGATGTGAACAAGGGCTGGAATACCTGATCGGAGTACGTAGGTTTGTGGTGTCCATCTTAATTATGGACGGGGGTCCACGTCTAGCGCCCTGAATGTATGGAAAGGGTACATAACTAGCGTACGTGTGAGAGATAATAACGGATGTTATTTACCTCGGAGGTGGTGTTAAACAGAGTAATTCTTCTGAACCACCCTTATGCCAATATTGAGGAGGATGCTTTTTCCTTTAAACTTTCTCAGACTATATCCCGGCTTCCGGGACTATTACCCCACAGCTTCACCAGGAAATACTTATTTCTAGCTCTTCAAATAAACTCATTTGGTTAAGTTCCAATAGCTTCACCAATCTTTACTTCTTTTTATATATGACCCCTATATGAAGGTCATGCAAGCATATTATGCCTACAAGACATCACCTATTTCCCACCAACTATTGGCCGACACAATCTCCTAATGCGCCATCACCAATATTTTAATCCTTAAGAATTCTTTAAGAATTCTTTCTTCCTGAGGAATTATTGCCACCTAAGAAACGAGGTCGTGACCGATCATCCTCCACTACTTCTGCCCTACCTCAAGAATTTGAGATAGGAGAAAGCTCTCGTAAGACAAGTTTGGAACGTCACGATGAGCAAATTAAGGAAATTCTGAATCACCTAGATGAACTATCTCTCGACCACATTGAACACATAGAAGACAAAATAGAAGGTCTTGGAAATGGTCGGGTGATTATACAACAAGATTTTGACAATCTAGAAACTGAACTCCAAAAGGCTCGTGCTCAAATTACTAAACTTCAAAGAAAGCAATAACAACAAGATTGCTCTGGCTCGCTTCAGGATTGCTAATCTAGAACAAATCATCGAAGATATCCAGGTTCGTCACCAAGCAGATAAGGAAAGTCTTTTAAATGCAATCTATAAACACAAGAACAGCCAGGAAGGACCATTTGACTAGTAAATTAGACTCTAGTTATAGCTTTTATTAGAACCTAGCCACGGGATGTGTGGTATAAATAACAACACTTGTCAAATTTTGACTATGTAAAGTACGAAGGCAAGTTGTTCATGATATAATACAGTGGCAATCCCGTTATACCTTGTTGTTTTATGATACTGATTTTATTCATCCTATATCCTATAATACGATTTCTCATCATCTTTGTCTTCATCATTATAAATCTTACCGTGACCCCTAGAAAATAAACTAATAAGTTAGATGCTTGTTAGAATTCATATCAAATAAGTATCTATGATATCACTATTGTTAAAAATGCTTAAAGTTCAAAAATAAGCATTGCATTTTAAGGAAAGACTTGTGATATCATTCTTATTACGTGTTGTCTTATGTTGATAGAATGCCTCCCAAAAGGACATCAACATCTGAAGCACCAGCCATGACTCAGGCTGCCATCAGGAAACTAGTTGCTGTAGCTCTGGAAGCACAAGCTGCAACAATGGCAAGTACTAACAATCCCAATAGGAACACTGGACCTACTGGAACTCCTGTAGCAAAAATGGGAAACTATAAAGAGTTCATAAGCTGTCAACCTTTCTACTTCAATGGTACGGAAGGAGCAGTTGGCCTCATTCGCTGGTTTGAAAGGACTGAATCAGTATTTTCTCGTAGCAATTGCGCCGAGGAAAACAAAGTAACATTTGCTACTGGTACTCTGACTGATGATGCCTTGTCCTGGTGGAATGCATATGCCCAACCTATTGGAATAGAACAAGCTAACAAGATCACCTAGACTGAATTGAAAAGGCTCTTAACAAATAAGTATTGTCCTCGAACTGATGTCAGGAAAAAGGAAAATGGAAAATGAATTTTACAATCTGACTGTAAAAGGAAATGATCTTCAAACTTACGTTAGAAGATTCCAGGAATTAGCAGTCTTATGCCCAAACATGGTACCAACCACCGAGAAACTCATGGAAGTTTTCATCGGAGGATTACCCAGAAGTATTGAAGGAAATGTTACCGCCTCTAAGCCTCAAACTTTAGAGGAAGCCATTACCATAACTCAGAGGTTGATGGATCAGGTAAAAAAGCATAATTCTATGCACGGAATCAATGATCACAAACGAAAGTTTGATAATAGAAGGAACACCACTAACAGCAACAACTACCCCAATAATCGCATCAACAACTATCAAAATAACCATAACAACCACAACAATGATTACCGCCAACAGCAGAATAGAAGACAGGAAACCTTCAGGTCTTATGCTGCCACCCCAACTGAAAACAGTTGGTATACTGGAAGCCTTCCTTTGTGTAAGAAATGCACTATGCATCACACAGGACCTTGCACTGTCAAGTGTCAGACTTGCAACAGGGTAGGTCATCTGACCAGAAACTATAGAAACAAAGGACCAGTCACTGGAAGCAATCAGCAACTAGTATCAATAATTTGTCATGCCTGTGGAGAGAAAGGGCATTACAATTATCAGTGCTCAAAGACAAACAACAATGCCCACGGAAGAGCATACTTGCTGAGGGACAAGAACGCTCACCTAGACCCGAACGTAGTCACGGGTTTGATCCTTCTAAACTAATATCTAGCTAGAGTATTATTCAATTATGGAGCAAATAAAAGTTTGTATCCATAACTCATGCTTCTATGCTTAATATTCCACCAATTACACTAGATACCTTACGATATTGAAATGGCCAATGGAAACTTATTGAGCACTAATAGCGTTATTCAGGGTGTACAAATTTGATTTCAGTTAAATCACCCTTTCGAAATGATCTTATGCCATTCGACTGACGGGTAGTTTTGACGTGTCATGGTATGGGATTTGGTTATTAGAGTATCAAGCTAGATGATATCTGTGACGAGAAAGTCGTCCAATCTAGACTTAACGGTAAAACTTTAATCATCCGAGGTGAATCAAAGTAGAAAACCCGACTAAGTCTCATATTTGTAATATAAACCGAAAGTATATATCCAGGGCGATGTCAAGTTTTCTAGCCCAAGTAATTGGAAAAAGAAGTCAGACGATAAACGATTGGAAGACATACCAGTAGTCAAAGAATTTCAAGAAGTTTTTCTTGAAGATCTACCTGGCTTACCCCCGGTTCATCAAGTAGAATTACAAATCGACTTAATTCCAGGAGCGGCGCCAGTGCAACTTCAAGATAGCACTTCAGAAATCAGATATCGAACTCAACTGTTAAGAATTCGCATGAAGAGGTTTTATCGACCAAGTACTTCGCACCAAGTACTTCGCCTTGGGGAGCTCCTGTCTTATTTGGTAAAAAGAAAGACGGATATTTCAGAATGTGTATCGATTACTGGAAACTAAATAAACTTACTGTAAAGAATCGTTACCCATTACCCAGGATCGATGACTTATTCGACCAACTTTAAGGTTCAAATGTTTACTCGAAAAATGACTTAAGATCAGGTTATCATCAACTGAGAGTAAGGAATGAAGATATTCCCAAGACTGCTTTCAGAATAAGATACAGACACTGTGAATTTCAAGTAATGACATTTGGTTTATCTAACGCACCTGCTGTATTCATGTATCTCATGAATCGTGTGTGCAAACTATACTTGGATAAATTTGTGATAGTGTTCATCGATGATATTCTCATCTACTCTCGTAACAAAGAAGAACACGCAGATCATCTAAGAATAATCTTGAAATTACTCAGAAAAGAGAAATTATATCCCAAGTTCTCTAAGTGTGATTTCTGGATCAGTATCGTGTAATTTCTTGGGCACTTAATTGATAGTCAAGGACTTCATGTTGACCCCGCCAAGATTGAAGCAGTTAAAAATTAGGCATCTCCTACTACACCCACAAAAATACGTCAATTCTTAGGACTTGCCGGCTATTATCAAAGATTTTTCAAGGATTTTTCAAAGATTGCAAAGTCTTTGACTGAATTAACCCAGAAAAACAAGAAGTATATATGGGGAAAAAACCAAGAGACAGCTTTTCAAATACTTAACAGAAGTTATGTGAAGCTCCAATATTAGCATTACCATAAGGAAACGATGATTTTGTTGTTTACTGTGATGCATCACTTCAAGGATTAGGAGTTGTATTAATGCAAAGGGAAAAGGTTATTGCATATGCATCCCGACAACTTAAGCCTAATGAAGAAAACTATACCACTCATGATCTCGAATTAGGAGCAGTAGTGTTCGCTCTTAAAATTTAGAGACACTATCTGTATGGCACCAAATGTACTGTGTTTACTGATCATAAAAGTCTTGAGCATATCCTTGATCAGAAAGAGTTAAACATGAGACAATGCCGTTGGTTAGAATTGCTTCCAGATTACGATTGTGAAATTCGCTACCATCCTGGAAAGGCAAATGTTGTAGCAGATGCCTTAAGCCTGAAGGAACAAATCAAACCACTCCGAGTTAGATCATTAGTTATGACCATTCATCCAAAATTACCATCACAAATTCTCAAAGCTCAAACTGAGGCAATCAAGGAAGAAAAACATCAAGGCTGAGAACTTACGAGGAATGGACAAAGCATTTGAAGTACGTCTTGATGGAACTCGTTGTATTAAGAACCGAAGTTGGTTACCACTCTTTGGTAATCTGAGAGACTTGATCATGCATGAGTCCCATAAATCAAAGTATTTCATTCACGCAAGTTCTGAAAAGATGTATCAGGATCTGAAGAAACTCTATTGGTGGCCTAACATGAAGGCAATCATCGCTGAATATGTCGGCAAGTGCTTGACATGCTCTAGAGTTAAAGCAGAATGTCAAAATCCATTCGGCTTACTGGTACAACTAGAGATTCCTATGTAGAAGTGGGAGAGAATAACAATGGATTTCATCACAAAACTTCCCAAAACCTCAAACGGACATGACACAATCTGGGTCATTGTCGATCGCCTTACCAAATCCGCACATTTCATCCCTGCCCGAGAGACAGATAGTATGGAAACCCTTATAAGGTTGTACATTAAAGAAATAGTCTTACGGCATGGCATGCCAATATCTATCATCTCGGATCGTGACAGTCATTTCACATCCAGATTCTGGCAATCATTACAAAGTGCTTTGGGTACTTAATTTGACATGAGTACGGCATATCATCCCAAAACTGATGGGCAAAGTGAAAGAACCATCCAAACACTCGAAGATATACTTCAAGCATGTGTTATAAATTTTGGAAAAGGATGGGAAAAACACTTACCATTAGTGGAATTTTCTTACAATAACAGTTACCAAGCCAGAATTAAGGCATTACCATTTGAGGCACTTTATGGTCAAAAGTGCAGATCACCTGTTTGTTGGGCCGAAGTTGGAGATGTTCAACTTACAGGACCAGAGATAATCCAGGAAACCACCGAAAAGATAATACAAATTCGACAACGCTTGCAAGTTGCAAGAGACCGATAGAGAAGTTATGCCAATGTAAGACGAAAGCCTTTAGAATTTCAAGTTGGAGATCGTGTTATGTTAAAAGTGTCACCTCGTAAAGGTATCATCCGATTCAGAAAACGAGGAAAGCTTAATCCCCGGTACATTGGACCATTTAAGATTCTTAAAAGGGTCGGTCCAGTGGCATATAAACTTGAACTTCCCGAAGAACTCAAAAATGTCCACAATACCTTCCACGTTTCTAATCTAAAGAAATGCTTATCTGACGAATCCCTTGTCATTCCAACAAAAGAGCTTCGGCTTGATGACAAACTCAACTTTGTAGAAGAACCAGTGAAGATTGTGGATCGAGAAGTTAAGCAACTAAGACACAGTCGTATTCCTATAATCAAAGTAAGATGGAACTCTAAAAGAGGACTAGAACTTCGTGGGAACGTGAAGATCAAATTCGTGCTAAGTATCCACATCTATTTTCAAACATCACTCCGGCATCCAACTAAATCTCGGGACGAGATTTCTTTTAAGGGAGGGAGACTATAACAACCCGTCATTTTTATCAATGTAATTATCCATCTATTAAATTAGATGCACTGTAATATCCATCTATTATATATATACCACCTTTTTACA
>BQNB010081044.1:2884-29747 GCA_026074375.1 Tanacetum coccineum
AGATATTTTGTTTAAAGGGCATAAAAGTAAATTTTTATGTTTCTTTTCTTTCTTTATTTCCTACTAATTTCAAACTCGAGAACACAAGGTGCATAGTAAATTTTTTTTCACTATCTTTTCTTTTTCTTTCTTTTCTTTTCTTTTCACTCCTTTAATAACTCGAGAACAGAGCGTTAGTGTTTATATACTTAATATATAATCACAAATAAATAAACGCAACTAAATGTGAAATCGATTACTTAGTGATACACGCTATAAAGAAAATATTAACACGTACACTAATAGTTTGGCTAAATAATTTTAGCTTTTTCATACCACAATTTTCTTTAAAAGAACGTGAGTACAATCAAAACCATGTCGATAACCCTTTACTATTACCACACGTTGCAATGTTCAAGTTGTATATGTTATCATCATTTTTGGTTTTGTTAAATAAGTACTAGTAATTGGTTTGTTATCAAAGAAATTTCGAGTACAATTTTGTTGATTGGGCATACGTATTACTGTTGTTCGCATTGGACCTGAACAAAGAAGCCTCGGTGGCTGTTAAGCTTAGTGCTCCGATAGATATTTCGTTCCGTAGAAATGCTCGGGGTGGTATCGAAGAACATCTGTTGGCTGATTTGACTTCTTTGATGGATTCGGTGACTTTATCGAATTCAGGTGATCGATGGGTTTGTGATTTGGTTAGCGATGGTAACTTCCGGGTTAAGGAGATTCGTAACTACATTGATGATCTTTTCCTTCCGCATCAAGCTGCCCAGACTAGATGGATCAAATACATCCCTATTAAGGTTAACATCTTCGCTTGGCGAGCTCGGCAAGATTGTTTACCGACTCGAGTTAATCTGATTCGCAGAGGCATCACTATTGAGTCGTCTCTTTGTCCGGTTTGTTCAGTCTGCGAGGAAGATGTTTGCCACATCTTCTTCCGTTGTGATTTGGCTCAGCTTGTTCTTCGTCGCATATGCAGATGGTGGGGCTTAGATCCTCATGACTGGTCATCGTTCCAAGAGTGGCAGTCTTGGATTCTTTCGATTCAGTTCTCCTCTAAGGTCAAAGCTATGTTGGAGGGAGTGTTCTTCGTATCTTGGTGGTTTATCTGGAACTTTAGGAATCGGATCATTTTTGAAGAATCTCCTCCAAGACGTTCGGAAATTTTTGATGCTATAGTTTTTTGTGCTTTCAATTGGTGTAAAAGTCGTTGTCATACGACGTTTTCTTGGGACGATTGGTTAAAAAATCCCCAATTTATTTCCTTGTAATTGTTTTCTAGCTCCTTGCTAGTTTAATAAATTTTTGCCGTTAAAAAAAAACGTATTACTGTATTATTTAGTCACCGAAATATGTATAAGAACTCAGTGTTGTCATTCAGTTGTTTCGTTTTTATAGCATGAATTGAATCACAACATGATTCGGGGAGCAGCTAATAGGTACTAGATTTGCAAATCCAGTTTTCTGTCTTCTTATAAATTATTTTAAAGTTTTCATATTTATTTTAGAGTAAACTGCAAAAATCATCCCTGCGGTTTGTAGTTTGTGGCACTAATCATCCCTAGCCGATACTATTGGCACTAATCATCCCCGAGTAGTGAAATGTTCAGCAAAAATCATCCCTAGAGGGATGATTTTTGCAAAAAACTTTTTGTTAAACTTTTTGCAAAAATCATCCCCAATAAGGATGATTTTTGCCGAACATTTGCCACTCAGGGATGATTAGTGTCAATAGTATCGGCTAGGGATGATTAGTGCCACAAACTACAAACCACAAGGATGATTTTTGTAGTTTACTCTTTATTTTATTTTTCGAAAAGAACAAAAAGAAAATATCAAACAAATAAATAATTAATAAAAGGTTGATTGACGTCACAAAAGGTCATTTCAGATTTTCTGCAACACTCTATTGCTTGATTATTTGTGGTAATGAAAACAAGCAGATTACTCGCGCGTTGCTGCGGAACGTTAATTTTTCGCGCGTTGTTACGGGCTATTATTTATTTTTATTTTTTAAATAATGTGCGAGTTTATCTATTCGGCCTCATGTTTAATAGTTTATTTTTTTCTTATATGGGCATATGTATCGGGTCTCATGTTTAAAGGTTTCTTTTACTGTAAGACATATTTTTTATTTATTTTTATTTATTTTGTACGGGATTATTTTTTCGGCCTCTTTTTTTGATGATTTTTAAAATTTATTATTATTATTATTAGGACTGTAGGGCATATGTGTTGAGCCTCATGTTTAAAGGTTTCTTTTACTGTAGGGCATATTTTTTTTTTGTATTTTGTTCGCAATTCGAATATCTTTCCTCGGGTATTTTTTGATATGAATGAATCTATAGATATATGTTATATATTTGAGAAATAAAGTTTATTATATAAAAAGGTTGTAAATAGTTAAAAGTTGAGGGTATGTTGTGTAAGTTTTTTTTTTCTTTCTATTTATATTAAACTTCAACATTTTTTATAAAATCGTGTGTACGTCAGAAGCATTGCAATATTGGGCTCGTTTTGTTCGCAATTCGAAGATCTTTCCGATGGTATTTTTTATCTGAATGAATCGGTAGATATGCGCTATATATTTGATAAATAAAGTTTATTATATAAATAAATCGTAAATAGTTAAAAATTGAGGGTTTATTTTGTAAGTTTTTTTTAATAATTATTTTGGGCTTAGGCTGGGCCACCGTAAATGGATTGGATGAGTAACAGTAAAAGAAAATGAGGAAACGACGTCTATTTTATTAAATCCTAGTACCGTTGACCATAAACCAAAGTACGCACACGACTCTCAATATCAACAAACCTTTAACCACGTTAGGGGGTTCGTGTGCATCACAAAACATATACCACGACATCGTCACAACCATACCTAGAAAAAACACATTTTTTCCAATGATTGCTTGTTGTTTAAATAAACGAACCAAGCAGCCGCCAAATACCAGCAACGCACATCATAAGCACCATGTAATTCTATATCTTGGCTCAGGCAATTAAAGAAACGAATAAAAAGGATATACTCGCCATGGCTGCAACCACAATAGGTCGACACGCCTAGGTGCGAAGAATCTCATCTTTACCGAATCCACTTAGAGTCATCACAGCCTGTAACAATTGGTACCACTATGAAGCTCATCTCGTAAGTAGAATTTTTAGGAACAAATCGCACCATTAATCTGGGCGCAAACAAAATGACACAATTCCCATTTCTAGGAGCTAAAAAAGGTGTGTTATCTACCACATTTCGCATATGAGATATATCTCATGTCCACCCAACAAAAATCAACATTATAAATTAACATATGGGGTGATTATTTCGGCTTATGTAGCCTGCTTATGGCTTACTTGATTTTTGACTTATGTTTCAAAAGCCTGCTTTTTATAGCTTAATTTTAAACTAATAAGTTGTAAGCCGTCTATATAAGCGGAAACAAACACCCCCTTACTTTACAATATGCTCATTTAGCAGCTTTTGAGCTTATTCGACGCGGCTTATATACCATCAGCCTATTTTTTAAGCCCACTTGTCAATTTTAAATATACACAATCATAAGGAACTCTGGTTAGCAAAGATGAGAATCACCAAACACTAAACAACACAACTTTTATAAACAGTACCTTGTTTAGCTAAAGCTTATTAGGCCCAAAAACAACCAGCAAAAGCAACGATCGCCAAATACCCAAAAACAACCAGCAAAAGCAACGATCGCCAAATACCCAATAACACCAAACACCCTTTTGCAGCTCGTAAGCCTATCCCCGTCGTCACACAACCATCATCGTCACACGGTATGGATAGCGGCAACGAAAGTTGTATGAAACGATGAGGGAGAAAGAGATAAGAGAGATCTCATATGTAGAAAAAAATTAGATCTGGGTATGGTGTGATGATGTGGTGGTATATGTTTTGTGATGATGTGTTGGTATATGTTTTGTGATGTACACGTACCCCCCCCCCCCCAATCATAAAGAACTTCGGTTAGCAATGATGAGAATCACCAAACACTAAACAACACAACTTTTATAAACTATACCTTGTTTAGCTAAAGCTTATTACGACTAAAAACAACCAGCAAAAGCAATGATTGCCAACTACCCAACAACACCAAACACCCTTTTGCAGCTCCTAAGCCTATCACCATCGTCACACAACCATCATCATCACACGGCGTGGATATCGGCAACGAAAGTTGTGTAAAACGATAAGAGAGAAAGATATGAGAGAGATCTCATATGTAGAAAAAAATTAGATCTAGGTATGGTTGTGATGATGTGGTGATATATGTTTTGTGATGATGTGGTGGTATATGTTTTGTGATGTACATGTAACCCTCTCCCCAGACCTATTAGGCTGCAAACCTAATAGGTTGCCCAACAAATATGCGGACAATCTCATCTTTATCCAAACCCATGGAGACTCATCACAACCTTCTTTACATTGACCACATAGCATCACATAAAAGTGGATTCTCAAATAGGATCCCCCGCCAATCGTCACACGGCATGGATAGCGGCAACGAAAGGATCGATGGCATCGAAGAACGTGGTGAAGAATTATCTATCTATTTTATTAAATCCCAGTACCTTTAACCATAAACCAAAGTACGCACATGACTCTCAATATCAACAAACCTTTAACTACGTTTAGGGGTTCGTGTGCATCACAAAATATATACCATGACATCGTCACAACCATACCTACACAAAGCACATTTTTTCCAATGGCTGCTTGTTGTTTAAATAAACGAACCAAGCAGCCGCCAAATACCAGCAACGCACATAATAAGCACCATGTAATTCTATATCTTCGCTCAGGCAATTAAAGAAATGAATAAAGAGGATATACTCTCCATGGCTGCAACCGCAATAGGTCGCCACGCCTAGGTGCGAAGAATCTTATCTTTACCGAATCCACTTAGAGTCATCACAGTCTGTAATAATTGATACCACTATGAAGCTCATCTCGTAAGTAGAATTTTTAGGAACAAATCGCATCATAAATCTGGGCGCAAACAAAATGACACAATTCTCATTTCTAGGAGCTAAAAAAGGTGTGTTATCTACCACATTTCGCATATGAGATATATCTCATGTCCACCCAACAAACATCAACATTATAAATTAACATATGGGGTGATTATTTCGGCTTATGTAGCCTGCTTATGGCTTATTTGATTTTTGACTTATGTTTCATAAACCTGCTTTTTATAGCTTAATTTTAAACTAATAAGCTGTAAGCCGTCTATATAAGCGGAAACAAACACCCCTTACTTTACAATCTGCTCATTTAGCAGCTTATGAGCTTATTCGACGCAGCTTATATACCATCAGTCTATTTTTTAAGCCCACTTGTCAATTTTAAATGTACACAATCATAAGGAACTTCGGTTAGCAAAGATGAGAATCACCAAACACTAAACAACACAACTTTTATAAACAGTACCTTGTTTAGCTAAAGCTTATTACGCCCAAAAGCAATGATTGCCAAATACCCAACAACACCAAACACCCTTTTGCATCTCGTAAGCCTATCCCCATCGTCACACGACCATCATCGTCACACGTCGTGGAAGCGGCAACGAAAGTTGTGTGAAACGATAAGAGAGAAAAAGACGAGAGAGATCTCATATGTAGAAAAAAAATAAATCTGGGTATGTTTGTGATGATGTGGTGATATATGTTTTGTGATGATGTGTTGGTATATGTTTTGTGATGTACACGTATCCCCCCCCCCCCCCAATCATAAGGAACTCCGGTTATCAATGATGAGAATCACCAAACACTAAACAACACAAGTTTTATAAACAATACCTTGTTTAACTAAAACTTATTACACCAAAAAACAACTAGCAAAAGCAACGATTGCCAACTACCCAACAACACCAAACACCCTTTTGCAGCTCCTAAGCCTATCCCCATCGTCACACAACCATCATCGTCACACGACGTGGATAGCGGCAACGAAAGTTGTGTGAAACGATGAGAGAGAAAGAGATACGAGAGATCTCATATGTAGAAAAAAATTAAATCTGGGTATGGTTCCCCCCACCCCCACGTGGTTAAAGGTTTGTTATCGAGATGGGAGAAACTGAGAAGAAGAGACGGGTCACGCAACCGGATAATAGAAAAAAGAAAGAGATGGGAGAGACTGAGAAGAAGAGACGGGTCACGCAACCGGATAATAGAAAAAAAGAAAGAGGGTCGGGCCATGGGTCGGATGGGAATATTTTAAATTAAAATTATAACCAGGCGTCCTATGATTGTATATCCAAATTTGTTTTTTTTGATAAAAATTGGTAACCTTCTTCTAAAGGTTTCAACCTAACTGCCAAGTCTAAAGCTTCCTTATTGTCAAAAGTATTACCAATTTTAACTTCTGAATATTTTTTATAATGCTTTGAAATTATAGGTTTGGAATTGTATAATGGTGTTTCTGGAATGTCAGGCTTAAATGACATGAACTTCTTCCATTTATGGTAAACAGGTTGTGGGTTTTCATCAACACCATCAAAGCAATCATTTTGTTCATTTTCATTTTCGTCATATGATCCAAACGCAAATGAAGATTCTGGTTTTGTGAAATTAGGCTTATTTTTATTAGCTGGCCATCAATGAAAAAAGATGTATCAAATGATAATTATTAATATATGATGTGTTTACGTCTTCAATAGATGGCCCGATGTTTTCGACAGGCGACAGTTCCAAAAAATTGTAAAATAAATGACTTTGATTGCTTGACATAAAATTGACATTTTCTTCTATTTTTTATTGTTGACATAAATAAAAATGTGATATTTCATCACTTGAACAAGCACAGTCAACAAAAACTTACCCCATCGTTGTCTGTGAAGCCATAATGCCTGTCAAATGAAGGAGCTTAACCGATAAATTAAGTCGTCCATACGGCTTCAAATTGAATTTCTTCTTCATCATTTCATGTAACATTGTGTACGACATATCATCATACATAATGCAACCTCGCTCCGTTTCATTAAAATGTATCATACATTTAAATTGTTTTACATTTGACATCATTTTTATGTAAGATAGAGTTTATAATGTTTGCATTTCAATTTATGGATATGTTATATATAGTAACTGAATTCAACTCATTGTCAGTGACTTGTCAACTCATTGTCATATAATAAAATAAAAATGTCATAAGTCGCTTGAAATATTAAGCTATATATTTAAGGATTTGTGGTCAGAGACATAGTTCAACTCATGTCAGTGACGAAGTCACACTCATTTGACATCATTTTTATGGTAGGGACGCGACGATCCATCCAACATTCCCATAAGATGAAAATCGGTCTCTATCAAGAACTTTCCTGACGTATCGAGCATGGATGAAGTCCCGGTTTTGGCCACTGTATACCGAGCACCAGCCGGCCTAGCTCGAATCATCAACTCCATCCAATAATTAATTTGCTGATTAAAATAAAAATACAATCATTTTACTTGTTTGAAACAAAATTATATACTTTTTATAAACATTTATTATAATACTTACATCAGCCGACAACCAACCAATATGGTCAAGGTTAGACCCCGTAAAAATGGCTCCTTTACACAAGTAAGGAAGTAGTTCTCGCCAAAACTATACCTCGACTACAAATCCCTTAATAAAGCAATCTAAATATACTGATTCTGGCAACTCCAGGAATCTCATACAGTCAGTATACTTATATCAGACAACCTACACAACCAAATTAAAAATGAAATATAAATAAACATTTCTTAAGCTACGTTATTATATTCAATAAAACTCTTACCTTAGTATGGTCCACGTTATGTAATGAAATGTAGTCATCAGTAGCACATGAACCCAAATACACAAGCTCTTCCACCTGTGAATTTAAATCAATACCCGCTTTTTCAAGATTTATAGTGTTAGAAACTATGGCGTTCCTCGTCGTATTTCTAATATTATTAGCCCATTTCTTAGGTGCAACCGTAGTGTCTGGCATACAAGTGAATAGGCTCAGCTGATATTTGCTTGGAAAAGTCTCTCTCTTTCCATAATGCATTGCATCCTACAAAACATATAAAATTTTCATTTATTAGTATATCATGATTAGTATAACTATTAGAATAGAACATCAATCTAGAATAATTATTAGATTACCGGATTGACTCCACCAACATGTGATGACCGGCCTGAGTAAGGAAGGTATTAGTAGACCACGGGCAAATCCTTGTTGTGCCATAGGGGTCGCAATATACGGAGTGCCGGGATAAGAGGTAGGATACCGAGACGGCATTGGCTGCTCAAACGTGGTCTAATAAATTGGGGTAGTTTGGCCCACGTCATAGAACGAATCACTAGCCTGTGTCGTGAACATTTTAGGAACAGCCTGTTGGAACCCCTAAATACAAGATTATAGTATTTAGTTAGTTTTTTATAAATAAATTAAATGAAGATTAAATTCACAAAATAATACCTGCGAGTTTTGAAAACCACTAAAATTGTTTAACCCATAATGTTCACGAACTTCAACGGGTTTTAATTGTCCCTGCATTAAATATTTAAACAATTGATTGTCAACTAATATTTCATCTTTATATTTAACCTCGCAAATTAAACATAACAATTTACCTTATAAAAGTTATACACTTCATTCAACAATATATCTTGGGCCTCATTCTTTTTTTGCAATTCCACAATAATTTGTTGTTGTTCATATAAACGTTGATCAATGTATTTTGGAACATCAAATCGACTTGTTAGTTTACAGTGGCGGTATCGGTGGTGCTTCATGAATACGACCATCAAAGAAATTTCGGCTACAAACCCACCACTCCGCTTTAGCCTCAAAGTCATCGGCTCTCAATTTTCGATTAGGTCGAACTCCATTAAATATAAAAAAGACAATAACTAAAAAGTAAAAACGTAATTCAATAAATATTAAAATCGTATAACAAAAAATAAAACTGGCATAAAATTAAAAAAAACTCACATTCTAAAAAATTCCTTTAGATTTCTCGTCTTGAATCTCTTAAGGGTTAACCTAAGCAACTGCTCTAGGATAACGTTGTTGATGTGTATAATATTCAAGGGCCGGTACTTTATATGTCTCCAATATCCACATCTAAAAAAATTATTTATTTACATTCGTTAACATTCTACATACATATATACATAAAAAATAAACAGAAGACATACCTTAAAGGCCCATGTAAAGCCCGGACAATTTATAATACTTAAGCAGGAGACATAGGAAGAGCGTGACACGCCATAAAATCTATACCCAACGTGAAACTGTTCTCATATCTAATTGTCGGTACAATTTAGCCCAGACGTACGAACCCCAAGGATAAGTTTCCCACTTATTTTTATCAACTATTAACCTAAACCACCATTCTGGGATATTATGCGCAGGTTGACGACCTAATAATATCAAATGCAAAACATCTAACTGACAAACAGCAACAACATCCTCGTCTTGCAGTTTAGAAAACTCTTCATCATTAATCTTATCTAGCAACATTTGACCAGTTATATGGACACCATCTATATCTGAGCCAAACAATAGTCTCTTAAATGGATTAATACCCTCAACAAGTGATGCACAATTTTCCAGGACGCAAACCTACCCAGTTATAAGGCAAAACTCCTCCTGCCCAAATTCTATGAAATGACCTTTTAAATGGTAAGTAAAAGGAACGGCATCTGTGTGCTCAGGTAAACTCTTAGTTTGCCGACAACTCATAAAATGTATTAACATACAATTCTCCAAAGAATCGTCTATATCTAACAAAAAACCAAAACACGTGTTCCTAAATAATTGTTCCCTCACGTTGTTCTTAATTTTTTTTCTAATCACTTTAATCAACTTCCACTTACTTCTAATTGTCAAAGTCACAGGAGGATCCTATATAAACAAAATAACATAACAATATATATTACTACACATGTACATAAAAAAAATTCACAATGATAATGTAATACAAAACAAAAAAATTACCTGATAATTCTCCATAGTCACTAATAAAATAAACAATTAGCAAACCCAATACAAAACCACCAACAACCGTTAACCACCACCACAAGAACACCACAACAAAAACACAACCACCACAAGAAAAACACAACCACCACTCCACCACCGCAGCAAGAAAACCACAACAACAACTACACCACACCACACCACCACAACAGCAGCACCAACACTACCGCAACACCACCACCGCAACACCAAAACCACAACACCACAACACAACCACCGATCGTTATTCTATGATAATTTTATGGTTCAATCTATTCTGTATATACAAGTAGGATTCTGATATCCATTTTATAATAATCAAAGCGCATGTATATCCCATTCGGATAGTTATTTCATCGTCAGAATAATATCGCTAAAAAACAAAAATAGTCACGTGTGTCTTTTATTCGTTGTCTTTTCTTTGTCTAATATCGCTAAAAAAAGTATTTTTTTTGTCTAATATCGCTCAAAAAAAACAAAAATAGTAAAAACAAAAAAAACAAAAATAGTAAAAAACAAAAATTGTATTTTTTTTCTTTGTGAATAGTAATATCGCTCAAAACAAACAATTATTGGGCGACATTGTATTTGGCCGAATAGTAATATCGCTCAAAAGTTTTTTATCAGGCGACATTGTCTTTTTCTTTTTTGTTTGTTTGATTTGAGAGTGCGACACGTTTAATATCGCTCAAAACATTAATATCGCCCAAATTTTCGAGCGATATCGTGTCCATTTTAAAAAAGCCAAAAAAACTTGTCCACTGCGCAATAAAATTTCTCAAATACGTCCTCTGCAGTAATTTTCGCATATAAGTAAGTAATATTGTAATAATTTGTACGCATTTTTACTGTATTAGTTTTTTGTGATACACGTATATAACATTCGACGTATCTTATGATTCTTTTTAGCACATGAATGCATCAACATTCGATTATTGAAAATCATTAACTACACTTTTGGTGCACAACGAAACTCGTTAATTGAGTTTATTAAATACAGTATGAGTCAAGGAACCAGTCAAAAGTCAACATCTTCTCCTTGTTACTCCAATAATTAACATTTGCCCGTGGAGGTGGTCTAGCAAGACCATTATTTCATATACTTTATCACGAGTTATATATGCTAATACAGGGAGCGAGAGCCGCCATCGAAGAGATCAAACACGGGAATAATAAGTAATTCCATTACTTTTCTTTCCATTTTTCTAAAGAGGGGCGGAGAAAGTGAATTTTTTTTTACATTTTTGCCACCCTTTTGCTAAGAAAAAAGAGACAATAACATTTGGTATTTCCATCTTGGTCAAGAACTAAAATTACATAGTGGAAAGAATAATATTTTGGAAATTTTCTGTTACTTTATTGTACAACATCAAACATGAAATTTGGAAATGCATTTTTAAAAATGAAAATAATAAATGAAAGTGGAAAAAGAAGGTGCTTGATTGGTGTGTGCAGAGAGTGGTCTTGTCTCCAAGAAAAGAAAGCAAGATTGTTGAAAATTGTACAAATATGTTGAAACACAGAGGAAAGAATTTTTATTTTACTCTCCATGATAAGACACTTCCATGCTTTGATCAATCATTTCACCTTCAGGTTTTCTACACATTTGTACTTTACCTTTCACTCAAATTACAATTCTCACTTAAATCCATGGAATCTATGCGCTCCTAAAAAATTACTACCATGTTTCAACTCTTTTTTGAACGTATACTTTTTAACTTGAAAAAGTTAAAGAGGTAGTAATAAAACCGGTCAAAATGGTTTGCTACGACTTTTTTAGAATGACGAATTTTATAAAGCAATCTATCAAAGTGATGTGATATACTGAAAAATGGTTAATTATATCTAATAGCAATGAACTTTCTCAAATGTCTCATTATCATATTCTTCAATTGTTCTTTGGCTAGAGATGTGACGAGATTATTATGTCGCTGGTGGAATTTGGGAGTGCAAACTTTTTCATCGTATGCAGAATGGCCTCTATCGGATCAATTTCGGTTCGTCTGCTTCTAATTTTGAAGTTATTTGTGGAAGGCGTTTTTTATTTACGTGGTGAAGTTTGAAAGTTCCCCGAACCAATTACTTTATCGCGAGAAAAGCCTCGAAAGAGTCTATTTTCGATGAATAATTTTTTACGATCTTTTTGTTGGTGTAAAGCAAAGTATGTTTCTAAATAAGAGGGATAGTTGATTCAACACCCATACCCATATTTGATTTCTTTGTAATTGTCTAGCTTCTTGCTAGTGTTTCTAATAAAGTTGCCGTTCAAAAAAAAAAATATATGAACTCTATAAAATACTACAATACCCATCAAACTTTTAAATTTTTGTTCAATATCATACGTTTGCTTACGTGGCGTGACCAGCAACCGGCTACACTGGTTAAACTAAATACGTGGATTTATTTTATTTTATTTTAAGTTAATTACGTGAAGTTAGGTGTTTCAAAATACCTATCAAACTTTATCAAATGCTTCAAAATACCCATCGAACTTTCCCAGATGTTCACTTATCAGACATGAACTCAATCTGACGTGGATCATATATGAACTCTATAAAATACTACAATACCCATCAAACTTTCAAATTTTTGTTCAATATTATACGTTTGCTTACGTGGCGTGACCAGCAACCGGCTACACTGGTTAAACTAAATACGTGGATTTATTTTATTTTATTTTAAGTTAATTACGTGAAGTTAGGTGTTTCAAAATACTCATCAAACTTTGTCAAATGCTTCAAAATACCCATCGAACTTTCTCAGAGACATGAACTCAATCTGACGTGGATCATAAGGGTATAAATTTATGACGTGACATGTACATGTGTCAGGTGACGTGGATTTTGAAGATAAAAAAACGAGTTTTGTTGATATCAACCTAAAAGAAACAAAGTATGATGGGTATTGTGGTATTTTATAAAGTTCATATGTGATAATGAAACATTTGAAAATTAACCTAAAGAAAAAAGAAATGTAATAGGACTTCGTATGCACTTTGTACTTCACCTTTTCATTCACTACAATTCTCACATAAATGTACGGAATCTGCATCCAAAAGGAAGAGAGATTTACAGTCAATATAATAATTTTGAGTCTTCGTCTTATTCATCATACTCCATCTTGTAAGTTACGGCGTAAAATAAACTAGTCAAAACGGGTCCATATTAAAAGATATGTTACGCTAAACATACTACTAGTACAAATACATTAGGATTTGCTATCGGGGTTTTGCTAAGTGATATAAGTATGGTAGAACCTATCGAGGCACATCCGAGCCGGTCACTGATCACAACTCACAAGACCAAAAGGGCTTATAGATCTTATTGTTAAAGTGTCTTTTGAAACGCAAGAATGGTTTGCATTAGGTTGAAAGAGTAAATTTGCCACTTAAAACATGTTAAAAGAGCAAATTTGTGGTTTATCTTTTTGAAGTCTCTTGCCACTAAAGGGTTCGTTTGTTTTATTGTAGAGTTTGGATTATGATTAGCACTTGAATTTAAAAGAGTGATAAGGTCGTCGCGTGTTACAGTCATACGTTTTGAAATGCACGTATTTGTTTCGAAAACTGTTCGCAAAGTTCGTTCAGTAATATCAGCAGATTGCAACTCATATTTTGTTGGAAAAATTCAACCCAACTAATTTAATTTATCAAAGCCCGTATATGAAAGCCCATATACTACTTGTGCAGTGTCGTTCTACATGCACTGATATGACTCAACTGTTCATTGTAGCCACAAACTAATCTTCCGATTTCTTCTTATTCAAACCCTTCGTATCATTAAAACTTTATTTCAGATTGTTACCGTTAGGATTAAAAAAGTGTTAATTATTAACAATGAATTGGTCTTGTAATAAATATTATTGTTAGTATTATTTATAATGTAATAAGTCTCACTTGGTCAAACTTAAGTAAATGTTGACCAAGTAGACAAAGTAGGAAGTAGGAACATTAGTATAAATACCCCGTTAGTATGAGGTTTAGAAAAGTAAGTCATTGTAATCTTCTTCCTTCCCTCTCTTTTTCTTTCTTTATTGAAAATGAAAATATGTAAAAAAGTAAACACTCTGGCTTCCTCTCTCTTACTCTTAGTCTTCCTTAATGATATTTATGCAAACATGACATATAACAAGTGGTATCATAAGGAACAAGTGGTAACAAGTGGTATAACAAGTGAAATCAAACGTACGTTAATTGTGTTAATTTCGATCGAACAAGCTTTCGTAAGGATGAATTATGTAAGTTTCGTATTCCGTATCCTTCAGATTTACTATTTGACGTGCTTTTGATCTTAAAACGCATTCAATTACTTTCGTATACGTCAAATAGTAGATTTAACTGCTTAGATACACAAGTTATATGTTTAGATTTCAAAATTTGATAAAAAATATAAGAGTTTTATAGCTTTCGTATCATAGAAATCACTTTCGGAAACTGTTTTTTAGGCGGAATATTACTTTCGTATCATAGTTTAAAGGTTTCGTATTATACAACATACTTTCAGAAACCGTTTACATTTAGTAATTTCACTTTCGTAAAACAGCTAAAGGTTTCGGATGACAGAAGTTATTATTTTTTAATCGATAACATTATATTTTATCATTTTTAACCGTAAAAATCAAAACTGTGAGTTCTATTATGTTTGATTGAGAGTTCTTCGAAAGTTGTGGATTTCAAATTTACGAAAGATTGTGTTGGAATTTACGAAAGATTGTGTTGGAATTTACGAAAGTTTGAAGTTTGGGAATTTACGAAAGTTGTTGGAATTGCGAAAATACGAAAGTTATTGTTGAGCTTTCGGTAACCGTCCTATTTCGTATCACTGTGGAAGCTTTCATATTTGAGGTTTCGTATATGAGGTTTCATAATTCAGAAATCAGGGTTAGAGTTTCGGTTTCGTATTCAAGATTTCATAATTCTGGTTTCGGTTTCGTACTTCAAGGTTTCGTACTTCAAGTTTCGTATTACAGTTACGTAATCAGAGGTTTTGTATTTAAGGTTTCGTATTCCAGAGGTTTCGTATCCAGAAACTTTCGTATTCTAGAGGTTTTGTATTCTAGTTCGTAATACATGACTGATACTTGAAGGTTTCGCATTCCAATTTTCATATCCAGAGGTTTTGTATTACACATTTCGTATCCGGAAGCTTTCGTATCCAGAGGTTTCGTAATCTAGTGGATAAGGTTTCGGATATTAAGTTTTCGTATCAAGTTGAGATTTCGTACCAGTGTGTAATACAAACTGTAATTGTTGTTACTCTTTGATTTCACGATAGCAAGTCTTTATTTCTAAAACGATCCAAGTTTGCATTGTATTCATTGAATTGCTCAAAGTATGTCGATTGCAAATCAACAAACGCTTGCGGAGTTGGGAGCTAAAAATAGACCTCCGATATTAGAGAAAGGAAGTTATGTGCCATGGGCAAGTCGGTTTTTAATGTTTCTTGATAACAAACGGGGAGAAGGAGAGTTAATGAGGAATTTTATTGATAAGGGTCCTTATAAAAGGAAGAATTAATTGCATAAATGGTCCATGTGGTCTGTCGGATTTAATGAAAATAGTCCCTAATCTTTTTTTTCCCCGGATCCTCTCCCTGTGGTTTCGACCCGTATCGGGTTTGGTCTATTGACTAATTATTTTGTTAGTTGACTGTGAAATGAAGGATAATTTTGACTTTTTACATATTTTAATAGGGGCATTAATGACTTTTGACATTATTTTTATTATTAAAAATAATAATAATAATTATTAGTATTAATAATAATAAAATTAATAAACAACTTCATAGCCACAAACACCAACACCATTTCCATTTTCTTTTTCTGTGATTCTTCACGAACACCCATCACAAACACCAAACACCATTTCATTCTCTTTTCGCTTTAGACACCACCACGCCACCATGCCACTATTACACCACCATAGATCTGATTTAAACATTCATTTTTATAAATAAATTTTAGTGCTTCAATTCAAGACTCGTTTTAAATGGTGGTGGATTTATCAAAAATAAATAGATTGTTTGAATAATTTGTTTTCATGATGTTGTTAAAAAATAGCAAGGGTTGTGTGGCTTAGATTTGCAAATGATTGTGTCCGTGGTTTATGGGTTAGATTTTGGAGGATTTGTAACACCCCTTGCATATGTAGATTTGTTTTTGTGTGGAAAAATAGTAGTCGAAAACATAAGAAAATGGCCAGAAATTTTTATGTTAAGAGCACTAGGTATGGTTGGTGTCATGGCTTGAGCCGTGGGTAAAAAGTGGCATTTTTTCTTCATGGCACCAAAATGTCCCATAACACAAAAAAGAGCCTCCTTGGTTAACACCAGATTTTTTTGGTGTTATGAGAGGACCCTACTTTTTTTTTCTTTTCATTTTTATAAAAAACCATATAAATATAAATTTTAAATTTCATTAATAATTAAAAAATAACATTACATAAACTTAAAAAAAATACATAAAACTTAAAAACAAAATACATTAATTTAAATTTCATTATTAAGGTTCCACAAATGATCCATAATATCTTGTCGAAGGTCCTCGTGCACTCTCCTATCTCGAATTTTTTTGTTTTTCATTCGTTGTCTTTCACATCGTTCGACCCAAGTAGTTGAATGTTGCTCTCTGGAGAAGCGTACATCGACCAATATTCACTAATATCGAACTTTTGATCTTCCAATATCATGTTATGTAATATCATGCAACAATACATGATTCTTTTAATCGTGTTCATGTGATATGCTCGTGCGGGTTGTTGTATGATTCCCCACCGACATTGTAGGACTCCAAAAGCTCTTTCAATATCTTTTCTTGCACTTTCTTGAACTCTTTTAAACTTTTGTGTTTTTAGATCCCTTGCGATAGTAAACGCTATGACAAACGTAGCCCACTGTGGATAAATTCCATCCGCTAAATAATAACATTTTTCATATGTTTTTCCGTTTACTTGAAACGGAGCTTCGGGAGCTTTATCCGCTAGAAGGTCATCAAATAACGGTGAACCATATAAAACATTAAGGTCGTTGTTGGCCCCCGGTACCCCAAAATATGCATGCCAAAACCATAATTGTTGATCCGCAACGGCCTCAAGCATTATAGTCGGGTATTTTTTATCCTTTCTTTTGAATTGACCATGTAAAGACTTAGGACACTTTACCCATTCCCAATGCATACAATCAATGCTCCCGAGCATTCCCGGAAGCCCGTGTTTCCTTTCATGCAAGTCATATATATGTTGGATGTCTTCTAAAGTAGGTTTTCTCAAATATTTTTCAACATACAATATATATATGCATTTAGTGAAATTCCATAAACATTCACGTGAACATCGTTCGGCACATTGCAAATACTCATCAAATAAATCGGGTGATGAACCATATGCCAATTGGCGTATGGCGGATGTGCATTTCAAAAGAGTACTAAAACCTAAACGACCACCATTCACGGTGAACATCGTTTTTCAGGCACCTTGGGGCCAAAAATTAAACTCATTCAAATTTAAAATGGGGTGATGAACCATTATTTTGCTAAATGGGAGTTTGGCGGGGATTGGCCGGGCAATTTTTTCAAAAAAGGAGCCACCTTATAAAACCTAAAAACGTATTCGGTTTTAGGATTTCGGGGGCGGGGTTGTTTTAAAAAAATAGGGAATGTTAAATGCGGGGTAGAGTGGTTCTACATTAATAATTTGTTTTGGTAATATTTAAATTTTCCTGTTTACAATTTTTTTATAATAACAAAGTGTGTAGGAAAAACAACTAATTACAATTTAAACAGTCGGCGAGGAAAATATTCTTACGGATACACCACGGGGGTGCGGGGGTGGGGGCGTGTTTTCATCCCCAAAAATTAATTCTACATCGTAAACTTATTTTTTGCCCCATATTTTCGCGATTCGCGTTGGGCAATATATCACGCCTTGGTTCTGTTTTTCTTTTTTTTTTGAAAACTTTTCGTATGGCTCTTTATTTCTTTTTCTTTTTGTTCCCCTTTTTTAGGCTTTTTTCATTAATTTTGCTCCCAAAATATTTCTAAAATTTCGGTGGTATATTGGCTTCCCATTAAATCGGAAGTATTAGTATAATTTACTCGTTTTAGTAAAATTATATCGGGGGGGGTGGAAACAAATTCATTGGGAAATTTCATATTGGTTGTGTGGCAAAATTGAACGGATTTATAAAAAAAAAAAATGGGAGTTAATATTATGTCTTTTATAGTGGAAAAAAAATGGTTTCAAAAAGTTTACCAAAAAAAAAACCACCCCCTAAAACGGGCTAGTTTTAAAAAAAAAAAAATGACGCTTTCCTAAAAAACGGGGCTACCATTTAAAATAAAACAATTTATTTGGAAACAAAAACACGGAAAAAAACGGGAAATTCGCGGGGGAGGAACGCGGTAAAACCACGAGCATTCTTGCGTTTTCGTCTTTCGCGTTTTTCAGCGAAAAAATTGGGGGCTCGGTGGGCCTATTACGGGGCGCCACCCCCATCCCAACCGAAAACGTGGGCTGGTGGCTACGGCGCCACACCCGAAAATGCCACTTCGGGTGTGGTTGACGGTGGCGTTTTGGCCACGGCTCAAGTCGTGGCGCACCGTACCTGGTGCTCTAAAGAATATGAAAAGAAATCTATGGTGTGTTAGTTGATTGGGTTTGTTGATTTTAGTGGGTTTTTGATCAATGGATGTTTAAAGTTGTGTGTTACAAAGGAACAGTGGTCGAAATTTATAGTAGTGGGCAGTTGTCAATTTGTTGTGGGTTCTTGTTTGGAGGTTGCCAAAAATTATTAGCAGGTTGTTGGAGAAAAAAGGGGTTGAAGATAAATGAGGTTGAAGATGAGGGTAATTTTGTCATTTTATGCCTTCAAACTAGCATTTAACAATCAACTAACAGAATAATTGGTCAATGGACCAAACCCGATACGGGTTAAAACCACAGGGAGAGGATCTGAGAAAAAAAGATTAGGGACTATTTTCGTTAAACCCGACAGACCACAGGGACCATTTATGCAATTAACTCTAAAAGGAAAGAGATCGTTGATCCAAATGATGATACAAAGAAAATTCTCAAACCAATCAATAAGTTGTCCCAGCAAAACCAAAATCAATACTATGCAGATATCAAGGTGATGAACTATATTCTTCAAGGAATACCCAATGATATCTACAACTTTATGGATGCTTGCAAAGATGTTAAAACAATGTGGAACAGATTCAAAAGATTGATGCAAGGTACAAACATAAGTAAGCAGGAGAGAAACTCAAGGCACATGAATGAGTTTGATAAATTAGTGGTTGAGGATGGTGAATCATTGACATCCGTGTATGAGAGGTTTTCAACACTCATCAATGTCATAGATCTGAATAAAGTCACACCCAGAGAAATATCCATCAACACCAAATTTCTTAACTCATTGCAACCTGAGTGGAGCAAATATGTCAGTCAAAAATATATTATTAAAGAACAACATTTTGATGTTTTGTATGATTACATGAGTCAATTTGAACCACATATCAAAGTGTCCAAAGCAAAGAAAGTTGCAAGGAATCATGTGACATTGGCTTTAGTTGCAAATTTACAAGCAAGTCTATCATATTCTCATTCACCACAACCATACTATGTCACTCACCCTTCATCCGTGATTGATAACGATGATGATTATCAAGGGGATATACAAGGAGATGCTCAAGTAGACAAGCTTTCAACTATAATGATGTTATTGGCAAGAGCTATCACTCAATGCTATTCAACTCCTACCAATAATCATCTTCGTACATCATCAAACACAATGAATCAAGCTGTGATTCAAGATGGTCGTGTGGATATACAAAGCAAGAATATTGGCTATGCTGGAAATGGTAATCGAAATGCAGGAAGAATAAACAGGAATCAAGCAACTAATGCCCGCAATGGTTTGGTTCAGTCGATTAACGAATATGAACAGAACATTCAGAGGGTTCCAAGAACAGAGTCAACTCCGAGAAAGATAAATGTTCAGTGATAAAACTGCAATGGAGAAGGCTACTATTTAAAAGAATGTCTAAAACCTATAGCTCGTGATGCAAAGTATTTCAGGGAACAGATGCTACTCACAACCAAAGTTGAAGTTGAAGTGCATCTAGATGAAGAGTAATGATAACGCCTTAATTATACATGTTTTTGGAGGCGTTATTTATATATATTTTATCATTTCTCGTTAACTCTCGATACTTAATAGCATGAATTATTTTCAGGTTCACTTGAAGTCATCCCGAGCTCAGAAAGAACAAAGTTCAAGTGTTTATAGTTATTTGAAAGCAAGATAGAAGAAAAGAAAGGACCAAAGCTGAAAAAGACCACAAGTACGCCACACAAATCCTTTGTGCACCGCACTTCTTATCAAGTCAAAGAATTAAAGATAATTAAATGAAGATTGCATTAACTCACCAAGTACGCCGCACAATATTTCCTGTGCGTCGCACTTTGACCGCTACTCAGCCTATAAATAGAGACGAATTTCACAAACTTTTTCATATCTCAAAATCATTCATCTCTTCATCAAATCATTATCATTCCTCTCAATTCCCTCAATCACATTCCACTTCACAAACACTTGAAGTTGAAGATTGAAGATCAAACACGAAGAACGAAGAAGAACATCATAATATTTTGAATAAATAAAGGTTGTACTAAGATTCTATACTTGTATCGGGTAGAGTTTGATCCATATTCTTACCCGGACATAGTATGTTTCTTGTTTATCTTCTTGATTTTGTTACAAACTTCATAGCCATGAGAGGCTAAATCTCTCATGACTACTCGGTGAAAATAATATAATGAATATGCGTTTGGTATAATTACGATCATGTTAATCTTAAGCTTATGTTAAAATCCTATCGTGTCCAATCTTATCAACTTTGATTATCAACTTTGATTATATACTCACACCGGTATATATCGAAAGACCCTTGGTGAACTATATAGTTTTAAAGATTTGTCTACGATCTTTATCGTTTGTGACGAGAAATCCACTTACGTTATTTGATAAACAAAATAGATTTGATGTAAGAGTAACTGGATTATTTGAGTGACACATTTGATCGTGTTAACTAAATATAAGTCTTAAGTTAAACAAGTTAATTTGTGAAAATGTTTTCTGACGAGAAAACCCTTTTTATAAATTAAAGCCCTAAGTTTGAGATCGTAACTATTACCATTGCTTATGAATTATATGAAATTATCCGAGTAGTCCATCATACTCATTTTTGATTTCCTTCAGTTTACTATAATTCTTTTTAAAGATTATTTTCATCTGAATATTCCAAACACTACTCAAGTCCCAGTGGGCGGACCTGGTCTTACCTAAAAAGATTATACTACATACGTGGGTTATACTTTTACCCGTGTGTTTCCATCTAATAACCGGTAATTTCAGTCTTATAAATTTAAAGCTTTTGAAACACATCAAAGTTTTTGGCGTCGCTGCCAGGGTTTTCAAAGCTGTTCTGTAATCAAACTTTTAAAATAATTTTTAATACCCTCATCCTTTTCAAAAATCGTCATACAGTTTTCTGGAAAACTGACCAAAACAAATTCTCCTTTAGATACATACGCGTGCTTCCAACTCTGAACTCGTTGAACCATTACCTAAACCTGAACGTACTCTGAATCGAAGACTTCGTCGACGAAACAGAAGAGTTCCATTCGAACAAAGAAACAATCCACCTTAACAACCGAGAGTTGTCTACGCGCCAATTCTCGACATAAATTACTTCCGTCACTTTCTTGATATTCTTTGAATTTACGATCCAATAGATGATGAACCAATGTGGGATGCCGACCGTGTTATCGCTCTGACTCCCGGTTCCGCAATCACCATTCCTGAAACCGCAAACGAATTTGCCATTAAAGGTAACCACTTGACTCTTGTAAAAGGAAACCAATTCGATGGTAGAATCAAAACCGATCCGCACAAACACATTCATGAATTCCTTGGAATATGTGATATGTTTAAATACAGAGACATCGAGAATGAAGCTGTCTTCCTGATAATGTTTCCCATATCACTCACTGGAGAAGCAAAAACATGGCTGGATGAACTAAACGAAAGAACTATCAAAACGTGGGATGAACTTCAAACCGCTTTCATTAGCCGATTCTTTCCCCCAGCTCTTTTCGATCGACTCCTCGGAGAAATCCTGATTTTCTTGGTTTAATGTTCGTTTGGGTCGATAAATGGTAAAACATTGAAATTTTAGGGTTAATTCGTGTCATAATGGGTTCATAAGTTGTTTATGGTTGCTAAAGGTCATACTTAGAATGATTTAGATGCTTAATACTGATGTTTGTGTTTGCCTAAACCTTTGCCTAGGCGAAGTATACACTTTATATGCTTGGGAGAACTATACACTAGGTAAAGTATACCAATGGCCTAGGCGAACTATACATCATGTACACTAGACAAAGTATACGCATGGCCTAGGCGAACTATACATCAGGCGAAGTATACCAATGGCCTTGGGCGAACTATACATCATGAACACTAGGCGAACTATACCCACAGTTGTACTGGGCGAATTATACGAACTACACTAGGCGAATCATACATAATACATTAGGCGAACTATACACTGAAAATTAACTTTGGGAGAATTGTATATTACAACAAGGCGAATTATACATCTTCTATGGGCAAAATATAATCTAAGCATTATATCTAAACAAATTATACTTGAACATTCAATCTAAGTGACTTATTCCTTTAGATTTTCACCAAGTAAGAGATTTAGGGTAATTTTTTGTTGGTCTTATGTTAATCCTTTCACAACTAATAAGCAAACCCGAATAAGCCCTCAATAAGCTCTATTTGAGCCGACTATAAAAGAAAGAAAAGAAGAGAGAGAAAGGAACTTGGAAACTTAGATTAGAGAGAGAAAGGTGAGTTACAAGTGTGAGAAAATGCAACCAACACCCTCTCCATGTGTGGAGAGGGTTTCTTTTATACCCTTGAGCCATAAGTGGCATGTGGGCTTTTCTACTTGGGCTGGGCTTGGCTAAACTTGGGCTTTGAGCCTGAAACACGGACAATATTAGATTACAATCCAAGCCCGTTGAACCCGACTAGCCTATTACAATACAAGACTTAGTTTGACTTTATAAGACCGATAACATTCTTGTTTGACTTAATAAAATAAAGGCTAACAATCTCCCCCAATGTTGAGGTCTCTTTCTTCAAACTCCTCCGTACCACCGATGACATTCTTGTAGGAGTTTGCTTTGATTTATCATTGTCTCCCCTGACGTTGAAGATATGACTTTTGACGTTTATGTTTTGCCTTGTTTTGGTCTTGTCTTGTTTTGTAATGGCTTTGTTCATTCATGCTTTGTGATCTTGATCTTGAGCCTTCGTCTTTTGACTTTGAGTTCTTGAGATCTTTATCTTGCATCATCTTCTTGACTTGAATCATCTTGATTTGAATCCTGTTCAACTGTGCTCTTGACCAACATGCTCATACTTGTTACATTCTTGTTTGACATATATGATTATAAGTCTAACAATCTTCCCAAATAGACTATTCTTTATTTGACTTTGAGGCTCTTTGATGGTGGGAATGTATGAATTCAACGGTCTTGATGTTTAACGATTTGAGTTTGAATGCATGGGTTTAATGAGCAAGTCATTTATGAATCCTACTTCGCTGGAATGAAGGCTTGCAAACACCATCGTCTAACAAAATAGAAGGTTAGCAATAAAGATGAATATGGTCTTTGTCTTTCATCTCTTGACTTCGTTGCATTAACCTCCGGTTTCCCGTTTTATAGTTCAAATAATATAATGTGATCGGTAGATCATAGAATCTCCTTGACAGGGTTTCCAGCTCAAAGCGTAGGATCTTCTAACACAGGATGTATTAGATTCACCATGCTTGCTTGTTCTCATTACCGGAACGTCTCAAAGCAGACAACACAGTAAGAGTGAATCAGATAGTTACTTTCTTTCTGATTAAGTCGTCAATTCATTTACTGGACCAAAATTGATATCTAGTTATCACAAGCTTGATTCATTTTAGAATCTTGAAGTCACCTACCTAAGAGCTTGTGTGATGGTGGCTTCAAGCCAGGATTTTTCATCTTCGCTGTGAATACTTAAGTATCACTGGATGTTTCTGGCAAGATCTCAAGGTTATCATGCGTAATGGACTCCTTTGTTACAACTTGTGAACTTTTATGGTGTTCATACAAGTGTATTTTGACATTGTGTTCTTAACATGAGATTTGTAATTTGTTCTCTTTTTGCTCTAGACTCCGATTTGTGACTTTTTGGTTTTAGTTAATCGGAGGCTTGGAGCAGACTGCCACCTATTCATTATTAACAATCTCGGGTGAGATGTCATATAGATTACGTGTTGTATCTTCGTGAAGATGAGACAAGTTTCTTTAAGAGGAAACCCAAATGGCTGTGAAAGGTTGTGCATTGGCATCACTAGGTCCATGATGACTTTCTTCAAATATCACAATCATCATTGTGATTTGGGAATAGATTATGTAATTGACCCGGTTTCTGCCTAAGGTGTAAGGAGGCTGCTTTTGTTTTCTCCCCTTTATCCTACATTTCTTTTTAATTTCTCTTCAACCTCTCTTTCAATGCTACCAAGATGTCATTATCTAAAACCCTTGTTGGGATTGGTTAGTGTTAGCTCAATCTTAGTCGGCATTTTTCCCTTTACCCATTCTTCTCCATTCATAACTAAGGTCTGGCTTATTTCGAAACTATGGATTGTCCTTAGTTAGATCCCTCCGGTTCTGGTTGGATCATAGGACTAATACCTAATCTAACCACCTTATGACTTCAGAATCGTCGTGAAATAATAGTTGTTAGGTTTAGAGATGAGATCGAACCATAAAACCATTTTCTGACATTGTTATTTTCAAATACTCCCCCTACACATGTGCTCCGAGATTCGAAATTGTTTAGCACATGAAGGAAAGAGTTGCACTTAGAGTCTTAAAGATCACATTCGTCTATAACATATTTTAATCACATTTTCTCCCCTTATTTTAAATAATAAAACACTTAGTATTTGAAATACCAATTGATTAAAATTTGACATGAAAAATTCCATGGGGAGAAAAATTATACCACGATATAGCATGAATTCAGATTTCGATAGCTCCCCTTCAACAGTATATGTGGGATACCAATATTTATTAAAACTTGACATTGGAATGAAAAATTGATATGACACCACAAAATGTTGAAGACGGAGTGAGATGCCTTAGTGAACAATGTATATTAATAATTGACATTATAAGTTTCCACATTTTAATTTCACAAAATGTGTTTGGATACATAAAATTGACATTTATGAGATGTACCCAACACATTAAAAGGCTTTGTTTTAAAAAGCTCCCCCTCAGAAATTGATTCACATAAAATGACATTCTACGAACTACAATTCTTTGAAAATTATTCGAGGAAGGGAGTGTTGAACACACAATTTTAACAAATACCACTTTTTATGGAAAAATACCACAAATTATATTGTAGACAATTTTGACATTGAAAGTTCTTTTTGAAAAATTGTGTTCAACGATTTTAAAAACATGATAGAAGACTTCTCTTCTATTTTAGAGTAAGCGCACTGAGGCGTACACTTCCCTGTGACATTCGAGACCGAGTTATGCACTGAAATGTACATAAGTCATTGAGAAAAATTTAGAAATGACATGTTTTGAAACTATTTGAAAACTCTCGCTCGAACTTCATTTACACACCCGTGTCAATGTTAATCGACATTTCTAAGCACGTAAATGTTATCGATTCCAAGAGACATGTCGAGAAGATTCTTTTTGGTATTTTTGAAATTTTTCTGATTTTATATTTTGTTTTTCTAGGTTTTATATTTTTCTATTTTCTTTTTGTTGGTTTTATATTTTTGTATTTTCTTTTTTAAATTTTTTATAAATCAAAAATAAAGAAAGAATAAAAATATTTACAAATCGAAGTTTCCATTAGCAGTGACAGTTGTAGCTAGAGTTGAAGTGGATGAAGTTGAATCAGGTTGTTGTTGACGTTTATTTGATGCATCAGTAGTAGTGACAGCGGAAGACTTTAAAACAACTTGATTTTCTCCATTGAAATATTCGTCGAACAAAGGACCGAATAGCAAATCCAGCTCATTTGACGTTGTTACTGTCTCAGCTGCTTGATGAACTTCTGTTGACATTGTGGTGCGAGGCTTGAACCGTTTTGTTCAAACGTCATTTGACATTGAGGTTTGAGGCCTGAACTGTTGTGAACAGACGTCATTTGACATTGAGGTTTGAGGCTTGAACTGATGTGTTCAAACGTCATTTGACATTGAGGTTCGAGGCTTGATCTGTTGTGATCAAACGTCATTTGACATTGAGGTTCGAGGCTTGATCTGTTGTGATCAAACGTCATTTGACATTGAGGTTCGAGGCTTGATCTGTTGTGATCAAACGTCATTACTCTTGTTCATTAGGTTAGAATTCCTTGAAGCCCTGGTTTATGAGATATCAGTCTTTTCAGCAACCAAACTCTGAGTTCTTCCTTTTTAGGATTGAAAGATGTACCTGCACTTAAGTTAGAAGTACCTGCACTGACATCAAGAGTTTGCGCACTTTCATATTGGTTAGTGATATCTGCATTTGAACCATTTGGGGGTTCACTGTCAACCTTGGTTGTGCTAGGAGTGAATATCTTTCCAGTAGGAATCCACCTAAGACCAACAGTTTTGAAAATTCTGCCCGTGGGTTTCCACCTAAGATCAGATCTAGAAGATGTTTTCTCATACACAGCGGAAGTCTTATTAGGAGAAAATCTTACAGGTTTCTGAGTATGACTCTTTTGATCTACGGGTTTGTTACTGTTTCT
>BQNB010081045.1:0-29746 GCA_026074375.1 Tanacetum coccineum
GTTGACAGCCGGGGTGCAACAAGATGTGTCGGGTTTGGTTGATAGAAACACCAAATAGGGTGCGTTTGGCTGTGTAAAACAGCCAATGATGTGTTTGGTCCGGGTTGAAGCCACCACGACCCACAAAGGGTGCGTGGGGTGTCGGGTCAAACCACCAGCGGGTGCGTTTGTTGTTGTCACAGATTTGGGTGCATTTGGGGTTTATAAAAAGTATAGGGGTTGCGTTTGGTTTGTGGTAACACCACACCGGGTGCGTTGGGTTCGGGGCAGCCACCACCCTAAGGTGGGTTTGGGTGGCAGCCACCCAACAAGGGCGTGTTTGGTTCGGTTATAAAAACCAACATGGGGGGGTGTTGGGTGTGATGCGTGCGTTTGGCTGCGAAACAGCCGGGTTAGCCGTAAGGGCGTGTTTGGTTTGTCTCGATCTCAAAGGGGTGCGTGTGTTGGCTGTCAAACAGTCAGGACAGCCGGGGTTCGTTTGGTTTGATAATCAGACACAAAAAGGGTGCGTTTTGTTTTGCACCATAAATATATTAATTGTTTCATTTATTAAAACGGGACTGATATTAATGTATAAGCGATATTAGATATATTGTAGACGAGAGTTGAACTAAAAACGAACTATGGCGCATTTTGGAACGAATGATTAATAGCAGAAAACAGAACATGGGATTCGGGATTCGAGACTTTGATAAGTTAGACTTTGGTTTACAAAAGATAACAAATTATATTTTTACGGACGTTTTGATATAAAACGGGACTTTTAAATCCAAATAACGAAGAAACTGGAGTGTAATCGAAATATATACTTTAGTAGAAAATAAGTTAATTTTAATATATATTAAATCTGGCAGATTATTAATTAAACGATTTGAGCACTTTCGAGTCCGTTTCAGCCTTCCGGCGAAACACGAAAGTTGTTCGTAATGACGTTTTACTTTGCCGCGAGGCTTATCAGTTTTAAAACTTGAGATATAGCGGGTCAAAACTAAAGGTCAACGTAAAAGTCAACGGATATTTTAATTAATATTAATACATTATGAGTACGATTTTGAATGATAAAATAAAGTCGGTTAATATATTATTTCAATTAATAGTTTTAAGATCATTGTTTGGTTCTAAAAACGGGGAGTCTAAAAATAGTAACTTTCTGTAAATATTGAGATAAGTTAGGATTGGACGAAAAATAGTATATATACATATAATATACTAAGGATTAAGGTTTAAAGACGCGCAAGTGGATTTCTCATCACATGTATATATGTATGTATACATATTAAAATATGTATGATTTCGTCGTTACGATGTACGCATCGTTGATCGTATTTAATACGTGTATTATAATAGAGCGACATAATTATAGGTCGTGGCCGAGATCGTTGCAGATTCGGTTGTGATTTATTTGGATTATTTGATCGTGGTCTTTGATCAAGGTGAGTTTATAGCTCCCCTGTTTTTACTCGTTTTACATATATTTGGGGTGAGAACATGCTTGTTTGCAAATGCATTTACATGATTGATTACAAATTGGTTTACATACTTATTTGCATAGCTCGCTATGGGATACATTATTTGACTTCATTTTTGGTCACAAATACATACTTTACATTTGAAATGATTACGGATTAGCTTAGGCGGATTGAACTGATAACAACAAAATTACTGCCCGGGTGTTCTTGGAGGGGACACCGGTAACGGGAGTACATATTTTTACTTTACTGCCCGGGTGTTCTTGGAGGGGACACCGGTAACGGGAGTATATATTTTTACGCGCATGAACTGTAAATCACTTGGAGAGGTAGCGCGAATGATATAGAAAATAGATCATTCGTGTGTGGATCCCTGTTACGACCACGTGATTAGCTATCGCCGGTAACTAACATTATAGCGTGATGTCCCACGCGAAGAGCTGAAATAGATCTATTTCGGGATTGACAACCCCCGTTTGAGTGACTAGCTAACACTGGAACGAATGTTCTAACATGTCGATCCACGATATGGACTAAAGGCCCCCCGACATATACATACTTGAATATGTTTTGTGACATTAAAATTAATCATTCATTCTTAAAAAATCTTTGGGATAATTTTGGTACATTTGTGACATAAATGGGTCCGTGCATATTTTATAAACATTTACATGGTACTGTGATGACAAATGATAAATATATTGTGTTGAAACTACCTTCATACTTAAACTATCTATGGACCACAACTTAATGTTGACACTTTTAAGCATGTTTTTCTCAGTTCTTAGATGCTTAGGATAATTTGATGTGCATTGGAGTCTTTACATTCAGTTTTCATGGTGATGCAATTAATGGGACAACTATTAATTTGATTTCAGAAATCACGAGATGTTTTTACAAACGACACTTTTAGAGGTCGTTCTCATTGTACTATCGTTGTGTATTATGAATAGCACCCCAATGAGGTTTTCCGCAGCGTTGTTAAAATTTTTGGGGTGTACACATGACTATTCTGAAGTCCAAAAGGTGGTTAGTTAGGAAATAAATCCTATGATCCAACCAAACCGAAGGGATCTATCCAAGATACCCATAGTTAGAAATAACAGTCACTTAGGTATGATGGAGATGAATGGTTAAGGAGGGAATAATGCGACTAACGATGAGCTAAAACTAGTAACATCTGGCAATGTTTTGAAATTTAAAAATGACTAATTTTACTCCTTTGGACTTCTGGGTCTTACTTGACTTTTTGACTTTTGGTCTTTTATTGTTACCATAAAAGAATTAACCAGCGTAATGGTAAAACTCGAAGACATATTTTAAATAATAAATCATATTTATTATTACATCTCTCATGTGCAAGTTATTTTTAACTTATTTGACTTGAAACAAAAAAAATATATGTTATTCCTAAGCTCACTTATCAAAAACGACCCACTAAATCACATTTTCACGACTCGGACTCTAAAGCAATTTGATGTTAAACGACACTCGGACTCTAAAGCAATAATATTTAATTAACACTTTTTATTAAATAAAAATATTTAATAAATTAGTTATCATATTATTCAGTAACGTTTGTTAAAGACGCAAATATTCGAGTAAAAGATCATTTTACGGACAAAGTTTATCAGTAATATACAAATAAATAATAAACGTTTTAAATAAATTTTATAAAACGTTTATGAAAATTAGTCGAGTGAATACTCATTTTAATGGAAAAATTATTTGGAACGCAATGGCGCAAGTTTCGTGTTTTGAATCGTCCATTAAGTAGTTCAAACGAGCCCCGAACCATTAATTAACAAAAATTACACGTTTGGTCCCTGTGGAAATATTTATATAATTAACCCTAATCTATTTAAAACCCATGAAGAGCATCAGGACCACTGGTTGCTGCACCTAAACCCACAACAACAAAATGATTACCCAAACTTACTACTATCTCAATATCAAACTCCCAATTCTGAAGAAGGAGGAGTATGATATATGGAGGCCAAGGAGATGGGCATTACCTTGAGTATCAGTGACAATGAAGGATGGAAGGTAATGCAGAATGGTAACTCCAAGAGAGCATTTTAACTGGAAAGGATGGTGTTGTTTTTGTTTTTTTTTAGGAAGTACTTTAACCAGTTTTGCTGAGAGATTCAAGCTGTTGAAAGGAAAGGAAGGCTAAGAAATTTTGTGTATGGGCCATTCCTAAGAAACATTATGAAGAAGTTTTATGGAATGGAGTGATGCAAAAAGAGATGGGAAGACTCAGATAGGTTTTGCGTGGCAATGCAAATCAAAGAAAGCAGAAGGCTGTTTTCAAACAACAGTTGAAGCATTTAAGATATCAATTCTGAGGACTAGAAAAGGGATATGACGGTTTAACAGTTACTTTTCAATTGAAGCTATGTGCTGATGTATCAACAGGAAGATGGTAATCATAAGTTTCCTTAGATCTTTGCTTCAGCATGGTCTAATCTGGCATGACAATGGCGAACTAAGCCAGAGATTGACAATTTATCTATTGATGAATTTTTACAATAACCTTAGGTGTTTGAGCAAGAAGTTCAAGGTGTCCAAAACGTCTTTTCAAGTGCCAAATGTTGCTTTGTTTCACAAGCAAAAGTAGCATATAAGGTTAAGTTGGTTTTTCTGGGCATACAGTTCTTGCACTCCTTCTACTTCTTCAAACAAATGTCCTGAAAAAGAAGTTCTTGCTGTTTTGTGTGTAAGTAATCTATCCCTCTTTGTCAACAAACAGAGGATTTGGACTTACTTCATGAAGATTTGAACAGATTGATGATGTAGATATTGAAGAAATGGACATCAATTGGCAAATAGCAATGATTGCTATTCGAATGAAGAAGTTTTATAAGAAAACAGGAAGGAGAGTTCGAGTGGATGGAAAAACCCCTGTTGGTTTTGACAAAGAAGTTGAGTGTTTCAATTTTCACAACATGGTCACTTTGCTAGTGAATGTTACAGACAAAGGGGGACACATGATGGGAAAGTGAAGAAGAGGAGACTCTCTTTTATCACATCAAATGCTGGGAAGTAAGAGAAGAATCAGATGGGTTTGCTAAAATGGATGATGGATTGTCAATTGTGGAGAATCATACTGAAGTGAAGATATCAAAATATGCACTTATGGCTATAGCTCACGCTATGAGTATCTTGTGTTCTAAACTTGTATTGATTCATTTAATAAGCTTAATTTACTGTTTGTTGAAAACAATAGAATCAGTTAGGTGAGCAAGAAGCTCAAATACTGTGCCTATGTCAAGATGTTAAGAAATGTGATGAACAAATGAATCAGTTAGGTGATCAAGAAGCCCAAATACTTGCCTATAGTCGAGTTGTTAAGAAATTAGAAGCTCAACTTGTTACTTTTCAAAAACAGCAACTTTCTCTAAATGAAAAGCTTACATTTCAGGCTAATGAAATATATGAAAAAGATGAAAATCTTAAAAGATATAGGAGAATAGGAATGAAAGCTGTCAAAGAAAAGGAACAATTGCAGAAAACAGTAGATTCATGGAAAGATTCTTCCAAGAATCTTTGGAGATTAATTGATTCTGGCATGAGTTCAAACAGTAAAGTTGGCTTAGGATTTGAAATACAATCAAACAATGAGGTTCTAAGTTATGAGGAAGAAATGAACTTTTCTGTTTTTAATTGTTCAAAAGAGGATTCAATAGGAAAACCTGTGTACAGTAGATTTACAAAGACTAATGATTTTAAAGGTGTTCCACATCCCTTAAGTGGAGATTATACTCCTAAACCACAAGAGGAAATTGATGATTCTTTGTATGTTTATGGTAAAAAGGGTCCTCAAAAACCTAAAATTAGTGTCTCAGATGACAATTCTTCTGAGCATTCTACCTGTCAATCAAATGACAGTGAAGGATCTTGTGGAAATACCTCTGAGCACTCTTTTGAGACTGAATCAGAAAGTTTAAGTGTACCAAATGAGATGTCTAAGTCAAGGTTGGAAGTAACAAATGAAAAAGTTGTGTCTGAATTACAAGAAGTTGAACCTAGTTGTGCAAAACACGTAAAAACTCCTAGGCAACCACTCAAAGATAAAGAAACACATAAAGTTAATAGGAAGAATTGGAATGATATGATGGAAAGAGAACTAGGGGAAGGTTACTCTTTTACAAAGAAGAAATGTTTTGTTTGTGGTAGTCTAAGTCATTTGATTAAAGATTGTGACTATTATGAAAAGAAAATGGCAAGGGAAGCTGAGGTTAAGAGGGTTGTTAATACTGGTAATAGGGTGGCAAAACCAGTATGGACTAATGCAAACAGGGTTAATCATGCTAATCAATTTGTTCCTAGATCAGTACAACTTAATGCTGGTAGGCCAAAACTTAATTCTGTTAGGCCTAATATTAATACTGGTAGGACAAATATTAATTCTGTTAGGCCTAAAGTTAATGCTGTTAGTCCTAAAGTTAATACTGTTAGATCTAAACAGCCAGTAACTCACAAAACCTCAAACAGTTCAAGTCCCAAAAGACCACAGATGAATCAAATGAATCAAAGAAGGGATTTTTCAAAATCATATTCATCTGTAAGAAGACCCTTTGCAAAAATATAACAGCACAATGGCTAATTCTATTGCTGTAATGGGAAGTTGGGTGATCTGAGGTTAAGATCTAGCAAGTTATATTTGGAGGAACATTAGATCCTCAAACTTACATTATAAAGTGGACCTACTCTTTATTCAGAAACTTATGATTGCTTCTATGGTTCAAAAGGCAGGACCCACTGCTGCGAATGGCTCCTCGAAATCCCTTCCCCACTCCCTCCCCCTCACCCACTTCTATACATAGGGTTTCTCCCACTATCTTATCATCGGGTCTCACTCCTTACCATCTTCTTATTCACCCCCTTTCTTTTTCCTCTCCCTTCCCAATCCCCCCACTTACTCCCTCCCCACCTTTGGTCTTCTCCCCCTCTTTCTTTTCTCTGCTGTCCCACTGCTCATGCCCCCCACTCCTGGGCTGCCCCAAACCGCTATACCACTCCTGGGTCCCAACCTCCCTCCTCAGGTACCCAAAGAGGAAACTAATTTTCTTCTTTATTCATTGTGCTAGGAACATCCACTGAAGATATATGGTAGATAGAGGTTTATTTTGAATAGTGGATGCTCAGGGCACATGACATGTAACAAGATTCAACTGGAGGATTTTGAAGAATTCAATGGGGATTCGTTACTTTGGAGGTAGTAAAGGCACATATCTTGTAAAGGAAGGAATAGAGAGTTGGTAATTTTAGACTTTGATAGTGTGTCTTTTGTAAAAGAATTAGGGTCATTATAACACTCTCTCCCTTCTGTATCCCCAAGATCACAAAATTTATGATAAGAAGCACAAGGTTCTTTTTACTGAAATCTGAATGTTTTGTTCGTGTCTTTTGACTATTTAGATGCTCTGATGAAAATTAAGATACTTGTTAAAGGTCCCTAGACACCACAACATGTACAGTTTTGACATGAAGACACCTTCTCCTGCAAAAGGTTTTGCCTGTTTGATTGCAAAAGCCACATCTGATGAATCTAAATTATGGCATAGGAGGTTAGGTCATATCAATTTTAAAAACCTAAACAAACTTGTGAAGGGAAACCTTGTCAGAGGTCTACCTTCTAAGGTTTTCAAAAATGACCACACTTGTGTTGCCTGCCATAAAGGCAAACAACACAGGGCCTCTTGCAGGCCAAGTTAGAAAGATGGCTCACTGACTGCCACTACAACCTTGCATATGGATATTTTTGGTCATACTTCTGTGAAAACGCCATTAATCATGCTTGTTAATTGCTTGTTATTACTGTGATCCTTACCAGATTTAGTTGGGTATTCTTTTTGGCTTCTAAGGATGAAACTAGTGGCATTCTTCAGACCTTTATTAGGCAGATTGAAAACCAGCTTAATCATAGGGTTAAAATCATTAGATCAGATAATGGCACTGAATTTAAGAATAGAGATATGCTTGAATTTTGTGGAAACAAGGGAATAAAACAAGAGTATAGTACTGCTAGAACTCCACAACAAAATGGAGTTGCTGAAAGAATGAACAGAACCCTAATTGAGGCTGCTAGAACTATGCTAGCAGATTCTCTCTTACCAACCACTTTTTGGGCATGAAAGTAGGTTAGTATACTTGCTATATTTTTAATAGGGTATGGTGCAAAACCTAAAAAAACAAAACTCCATATGAGCTTGGTTTGGCCACAAACCAACTATTAGCTACATAAGACCTTTTGGGTGTCATGTTACCATTCTAGATACTCTTAGTGTGCTTGGCAAGTTTGATGGAAAATCTGATGAGGGATTCTTAGTTGGTTACTCACTAAATAGCAAAGCCTATAGGGTTTATAATTTAGTAACCAAAAGAGTAGAAGTAAATCTGCATGTTAATTTTCTTGAAGATAAACCCAATGTCAAAGGAGTAGGATATAGATGGATGTTTGATATTGACTATCTTACTAATTCTATGAACTATATTCCTGTATCTTTGGAGAATCAAGCTAACCCACATGCAGGTGCTTCAGAAGTTGACAACTTGCAAATAAGTTGTATGGTTTTCAACTCACCATATCTGTTTAAGTGAAGAGTTGGCTAGCCCACAAGTTTATGGCTTGTGGTAAAGGCTGTGGAAAAACCATAACTAGTCCATAAGATTATGGCTTATGGTAAAGACAAATTGCAAATCCATATTAGATGGTTGACACTTTACCAAAAAGTGGATGGTATATCAACTCACCAAGTTTCATGTACAAAGAGTTGACATGGTTATCAATCCACCATGGAATTTACCTTTTCTAGGTGCCAAATGATTGACTAGCCCTGAGCAAACGGCTACAGGTAAAGGCATATCAAATCCGTTTATGGCTGTTGTAATGTTTGCCAAAATAAAAACAATATGGTATTCAACCACCAATGTTTAAAGTACTGACGAGCCCTGAAATGGTTTTCAGTTAACCATGGACATACACCTTTCTGGTGGCCAAAAAACCTGACTACTCCAGAAGTGAATGGCTATGGTAAAGAGGACATCAAATCCATTTAAAAATTTTCAATGATTCACCCTCTCACAGGAGTTGACAACTGGAAGTGTGAGTAATAGACTGAAAACTTTAGATTTTATGTTCATAATTGTCAATGTATGCTGATATGATGATTTGCTGAGAAAGATAAAAAGAGAAGACTTGAAGTATTGAAGGATCATGAATAAACTTGAGAATTATATTTATATCAACTTTCTCAGAAAGCTTAAAGAGTTTAAGTCAAAGATCTAGAAGATGTTTGAAGGACTGAAGTTTCACAACGTGAAGATCAAGTTTAGGGGAGGTTTGCTGGGAAAATAGATTGTAACAAGATTTATACTGGTAACAAAAACTTATGGAAATGTATGTTAGGGTAAGGACACACACGAAAACGTATAAAAACGGACGAAAACGGACAAAAACGACTAAAACATGTGAAAACGGACGAAAACAAGTGTTTTCGGCCGAAAACGTCTAAAAACGGCGGAAAACATATGAAAACGACCGAAAACGTATGAAACAGACGAAAACGTATGAAAACGGACCAAAACGTATGAAATCGGACGAAAACGTGTGAAATCGGACGAAAACGTGTGAAATCGGACGAAAACGTGTGAAAACGAAAAAAAACTAAAACTTACAAAAACGTACGAAAACGCATGAAAACGGACGAACACGTTTGAAAACGAAAACGTTTGAAAACAAAAACGTCTGAAAACGCATGAAAATGGAGGAAACGTATAAAAACGTATGAAAACGGACGAAAACGTTTAAAAACGAACGAAAATGTATGAAAGCAGACGAAAATGTTTGAAAACATACAAAGTTGTCAAAAAGCGCACATTAATTGAAGTTTCGGCAAGATTTGCAGCCTCTACAAATAACGAGGGAATGATTGGGGTGAGTTTTGAATAAATTTCACTTTTAGTCGCTCTATGTTTTTTTTAATTTTGTATTTTAAATCAAATAAAATAAATAATTCAGATTAGTCCTCAATATGTAATTTTTTAATCGGTGCGTAGAATAACTCACACCATTTTTACAAACAAACATCCAGACCCACATGTGACATATGATTATGGAGGGTAAAAATTAAGAAAGAGAATTGATACATCTCGCATGTCATATGTGAATGAGGTGAGATCATGATAGAACAATATCATCTCAAAGAACAAAAGAACACGTCATAGTCATCCATTTTTCATCAAATAAAAAACAATTAAAAAACTCTACTCTCCACCTCTTTTTTAAAAAAAAAATATCTTGCAAACGGTAAATCGTCAAACGACAAAAAATACACCATCGCGACGAGAATTAAATCATCTTTTTATAGAGGGGCACTTTTATATACAATCGACGAACTTTTTTTCGATTTTTTTTTCAGCCACGTCTGAAAAAATCACATGTGATTTGTAGCACAATCACATGTAATTTCATAAAATCACATGTGATTTGTGATACAAATCACATGTGATTTTTTCAGATGTAACTAAAAAAATTCGATTTCATATACTTTTGACGATTTTTTAGTGTTAAAATTTCTGCCAAAAAAAATTACACGTGATTTATAAAATCACTTGTGATTTGTTGTTTTTAAAAAGGGTTAATTACCTAAAAATGTACTAAACTTGACACTTTTTGTCATTGTATGTAGGCTACTATTTTTTTTGTCATTGTGTCGCTGAACTTTTAAATTCGTGCTATTGTGTGTACTACCGTTTGTTTTTTATTGCAATGTTAGTCCTTTATACAAACGATCGTTTGTAATTAACTTAAAATTTGATTTTTTTAAAGTCTCTTTTCTTATTATTTTTAAAAATTTTAAACGTTTTTACACACATTTTTATACATGTTTTTTTTACATATATTTTTATACACACGCTTTTATAGACATATTTTTATACACACTTTTTAGACACATTTTTATACACACGTTTTTTATACACATTTTTATACAAACGTTTTATACACACGTTTTTACACATGTTTTTACACATTTTTATTATATCTAGCTGCATGCTTTATATACACACAGTTTTTTACACAGTTCTTTACATACGTTTTAACATTTTTTAACACGTTTCTTTCACATGTTTTACATAAATTTTTATACAGTTGTTCTTTATACACTCGTTTTTAATACACATTTTCATACCGCGTTTTTTAACCACGTTTTTCATACACACAGTTCTTTTTTACACACATTTTTTTATACAGTTTTCACAAAACGTTCCTTTTATCACACATTTTTAGACACATCTGTTTAAACAGCATTTTTTAAGAATCATATTAGTTTGGTTGATCTTAATCGTCTCGTTTGTTTTTATAGCTATGACATCCGCCGGTAAGCAGCATCTGTGAATGGGGATGAAGGTCGGGGAGTGGTAGTATATAGATCAAGGTTGTAATCATTCAAGGTTAATAGACAGATATTTCTGGCAACGTTCAGCCAAGGTTTGTCTCATCTAGTGGATAGATATACGAGCTGGTACGTTGATAGTTGGGGGGAAATGGTGATACAGATGGCAAATAGTTAATCCTAGAGTAGGACGTCTCCCGTGTACACTTGAGAGGAGAGTTGTCAGGGGAGTCTGGAGATGGTACCAGTGTCAGTGTTATCGGCGTGTCTAATTCATCCGCAGCGTTCGACCACTGTCGCATGAGAAAAGAACGCTCTCAAATAAGGTCTACGCAGATATCGTCATTTTCCTATAAATACGCCATAGTCCAAGCCCTGCTTCCTCCATCGCTCCCAGCGCAACCCCATCATATTACTAGATAATGTCAATGTTCCCCCATGCCCTCCCATATATGAAAACGATCCCATCATGTATTATCCCACTCTTTACCTATATATGTACCTCTCATCTTCTCCTTAGTCATACTCCGGCTGCATCCTACACTACTATTTAACCCTATATGAGAACCCGCACTAACAAATGACCCTTCATAGCTCAGCACATCCTAAGTGAAGCACACGTTAGCGGTTACACAGAGACCAGATATGTCAGATAGGAGAGATAGCCCTAATAAAGAGATATAATGATAAAACTAACAAATAAGGCGCAAGATGAACATTCAAACCCAACTCAGCAAATAGTAATGTGTTAAATGTCGCTGTGAATTTACTGTGTTTGCTATGATTACTAGATGCTGACATAATGCAAAATGTAGTCTAACTCTCTTCGTATTGAACTACACCACACAAGTCTATCTCGTAGATTACGCACTCTCTCCAATAAATGTCACTGTGCAATCAATCATATAGCAAATATGACAGCGAGGTTCTAAGCGGACAACGATGGTATCGTGTGACTCTTCTAGATCATTTACCGCTTGTTACTTGTGTACTCAAGTGTCATCATTAGTCGTTAGTACATACGAATCTCGATCAATACATTCGAGACATCTCCCAATCACGTGTGTCTGTGAGATAAGCTAGACACCTCGTAGCTGATTACTTGTGTGGATAGATCTGCTACAATGCATAAAATGGTTCATTCTATCATATGAGTTCTCGCCTGACGGATAGACGCAATATCAAGAGTATGTACGATAGCAGACAATAGCAGGACAATAGAGTTTTAATGATAAGAATTACATAGTGTAGTCTGCTTTAAGATAACGGTGTAATGAGATCCTAACCTATTTTTCATCCACATATCCACAACCCCAATAAATTTTTTGACTTAAAACAAACCTATGAAGACTCACACTTTATGTGACTTCTTTTAGCCTTGATTTCTCAGGTGTAGCAGAGATGAGCTCGTATGATGACTTTATGCAATGAAGTAGTGACCATGCCTATTCGAATTAGCTCGTATCTCGCCTCGCCCCAGGTTATGCAGATCAGTTTCGAGTGTTTGAGAAACACTGCTAGATAGAAGAATTCACATAAGTGAATAACATATAGAACGTTGGCAGAGAAACCGCTCGCCCAATACTAGTAGCAACTAGATGTACCCACACTGTATTCATGTTTAAGCAGCAGAAAAATATGTAGACGTCACACTAATATCTCTCTCCTATCCTGCGTCCTCTTCGATCATATCCTAACGCTCTCCTTCTAATCCCAACATTATAGATAATTAATAAAGACTTAAACCACCTAAGTTCATTATAAATTGCAATTTACTATTGTCTTAAAGCTCATGAACCGAATGCTGTTAACAATATACCAACAATGGATATGAATGCCCTTGCACGGTGTCTAATCCAGGACACTCGTAATCTGGACTCAAAATTGAAACTGTGTATGCTTGGACTAATGTTAGTCTAAGACAAACGGGACGTCAATCCCGATTAGAATATATCCATACATTCGCGTTTTACAAGTATATTATCGGTTCTGTTAAACGGGCATAATAGCAACTTGGGTTAAATCGGGACTTAGACCAATCAGAATATGAGTATAATTTGCATCTGTATTTCACTCTTTGAAATAATGTTAATGTTCTCAACCCAAAAGATGATTTTTTTTTTTTTTTTTTTTTTTTTTAAAACAGTAGGAATAGGGGTATGAAATACTGACACTTGTCTAAGTAATCTGCTGGAATTTGTAATGAGTTAAATGCACGTCAAATAGTTGACTCAAGTCGACACCTAAGTAATTATGACAAATCTGAGTTTACATTCTAAAATTAATGCTATGTATTGTATACTTGATATTATGAAAATGGAGTCATCAAGCTACTGTCTAGGTTCATGAGATCATGTCTTTATGTTTCTTGGTATTCAAAATGTTAATTAAAACCTGTTGGTCTCGGGATGTGATAGTTACGTGCGTGCGACTTTACAACTTTATAAATATATATAATGTACAGGAACTTGATTAATATTATACGCCGTTAATATATAATTTACAAGTTCAAGTGACTTTTATCTCTGGTAAGTCGTTAACATTATTTGTTATGTTACTAAGTTTATATATTTTGCTTATCGCGTTTATTAATCATATAACGTACTAGTGTTCATAATTGTAAAATTTCAGTTTTTATATATATATATATGTCACTGTTTGTTCGACTCGTTTAAAATTCGGTTTTGTTGTTACTAACTCTATGTCATCAAAAAAATGTTATTTAGATTTTCTACTTATCAAAATAAATATCGTTTTGTTAACTAGTTTATTAAATAATTTGGGTCTTGAAAACATGCAAGTTCCAATACTCCTTTCACTCGTCTAATTATATACAACTCTTACATGATGTTTTAATTACAACATGTGTTTTATAATATTATTCACTATGACATGTTCTCATATATCTAAGTTCTTATAAAATGAATTGCATGCATGATTGGGTCCCGCTCTATGTACATACCAAAAACAAATTATGTGGCCCCTGGACATTTCGTTATTTCCTGCTTTTGTTTCATATCCGATGCCCTAACAGAGGAGTGGTAGCCACTGTTGTGGTTTCTTTTTCCTACAAAATATGATACTAAACATGTATAACTAGTTCTTCCATTTAAACCCGCATGATTTCCGACTCAACTACTTGGTTACGTTAGCTTTTTTTTTAAATGATGAGGACAAATAGGTTACGGTTCACGCGATCAGGTTCTCCAACAGCAGCTGTTGTGGTCACTGATTTGCCTAACGCAACAGTCGCGACAATTGGCATGCTTGCCTAAATTGTGAAATGGCTGTCGGTCTGCATTTTAGACGTGGTGGCGCCTTTCAAAGCAGCAACCTATTCTGTCAAAGTTTAAGGGGGTCTTAGTTACGAACTATACCGAGCATCGATGAGGTTTAGTCTTTACAGGATAAATTGGAAGTGTTGCAGCCTTGAGCACCAACAACCGAGCAAATAAGTCTCGCTGTGGTTTGTCTTTGGGCGTGAGCTTGGTAAACGCACAGCCATAGATACGAGGTCAAATTATAAGGAACCCTAAGCATTTGATGTCGTAATTTCAGTGAATGCCGCAATCCCTAGTCGAAGCCACGTAGAAGTCTTATTACGTGTTTAAGGTTACTGAAATTTCATGGTTTCAATTTTATTATTATCACGCATTGTTTATTATGTTATTTACAGGTTTACTACATGTTGTTTAATTTCTTATGTATGGCACGTCCCAATCCTTGCTTTATGCGTTTGCACATATTAACTCGCATGGTGTTGTTATGTCGTGCTAATAGGTCATGCGACATCCGAAGTCTGTTTAATTACATGCATAATGATACATAATCTAGTTTGTTTAACCTACATGAGGACGATTTTTCCCAACGGTCCTGATGTTTGTTTGAACGTACGGTGAGAAAGAAAAGAGGTGAATCAACGAGGTCGAACCACAACTTTGTTGCTACCCCTTTTAAGCACGTCCACATAAGATCTTCAACGAAATTTGAGCATCAAAACGTTATAGTTTTCTTCTTTTTTTTTCAAGTTTTAGTTGTGAAGACTTGTTCATGCATGGTTCATCATTTATACTGAAGATTTACCTCGGTCTTCTGAGCTATGCTTGTGACATGTTGACATAATTCCACATATATTAGTGTTGTATATTGATATGTTTGCTATGTATTGTTTTTTCTATTTATTGTTAGAGAATAAACTACTATTGTTGAATTGAATTTAAAGTAAGAGCGTAATATGTGAATTAAGTTTAGTAAAAGACGTAAGGTGTAGGTCCTTGGATGTAATGATAGTGTTGGCATGCATGTGTTGAATTTTTTTTTTTCTCATTGACTTAGATACACACACAAACACATACATATAGTATATATTATATTATATATATATATATATTATATAATATATTTATATATTATATATATATATATATTATTATATATGTAGAGTTTTGAGTAGTGTAAAGTTCACGATACATTGTTTACTTTAGGAATATTTAAAAATTGGTCATTTCAATTTATAGTTTTACTTATTGAAAATATGGACAGTTCACAAAATAAACATAGTTCGTTGGCGATATTGTGACCTTGTTTCGCGCGGCGTAAAATTAAAATAAAAATATGATTTTTATCTGTTACGCGTTTTCTAACAATCCCTGTAGATCGAAAGCAAAAACTGATGATTTATCGGCTATTTAAACTCTTAATTGTTAAACAATGATTGTAATCTCGCTTGAGTAGAATTACTTTTTATTGACAAAATAACTGCAAATTTGCCAAGTGCTAGCTGGTCTTCGCCCATGTTATGCGATTGGTCCCGAAATCAAGACGTCGTAGTAAGATTTGATTTGCGAATAAGGTGACGAGGTATTTGCTCTTTGAAAACGTGGTCCTCTTAGTTCCACGTGTATTTGGACCTTACGTGCATTCAACGGACTTTAACGAGGGGGTATACGGCTTCGTTTGAGTTGCCTTGACCTCACGGTCCATTATCTCCTATGGGTTCTTCAATCGAAAAGTTGAGTTTGTCGTCGAGGTGTTGGATTTTCATCCAAAGAATAACGATGTGTGACAATCGGGACAAACATTTCTTTAAGTAGCAGGGCGTGGAACACATTGTCTGTATTCGACTAAGTTCTTGAAGGTAATTCCAAACAGGTAGCTACTGGACCAATCTTTATGATGATTCGACAAGGGTCCATATTAAGACGGTTAACTTTCCAGTTTCCCAAATGCATTACTGCCCTTCCACGGGGCGCAGACACTTGATGCAGGACCTTATCTCAATTTCAAATTCAAGGGGCCTACACCTTGTTGTCAGCATAACTCTTTTGTTCGAGTCGCGTGCAGCTGCATGCGATCTAATCTTGAAAAATATTTCTCGTAGTTTAGTCTCGTGAATAATCTCCGCTGTCCGGACAGGTTTTGGGGGTGCTTCTCCAACTTCGGCCCAACAAACAGTGCGATCGACACTTCCTACCGTAAGTTGCTTTTTCGACACGGTGCATCTTTTATATGTCTCTGTGTGTAACTATTATTGATACTTAGAGGAATTTTACTACGGGTAGTGTCTATCCCAACCATTCCTGATTGGCACGTCAATCACGTAAGCTCTTTGCATGTTCTTACTATGTATTGAATGGTTCTCTCACTCTGACATCGCTGTTGAGGATGATAGGATATGTACTCAAGGTTTCAACTCAGTACCTAATGCTTTATGCATGGATTGCTCAACTCTCGAGTGAAATGGGCTATCACGATCGAAGATGTATTGACACCGGGATGTATCCATGTCTTGTACTATTTCCTTTATGTACAACCTCGTCAATTTTTCTGTCGAATCGTTCCATATTGCAAAAAAGTGAGGGCAGTCTTAGATAAGACGCATCAACAAATTGACCAAATCAGAAAATCGTATCCTGCTGCCGTTTTTGGGGGTAGTTGGTGATGAAATATCCATTGTTATCCTTCTCCCACTTTTCTATATCTGGTAATATCGGGGTTGGACTTAAAAAAACAAGGTCGTTTTAGTCTCTTGATGTTCAGCCTTGACTTTGCACAAGTCAAGCATTTGTGAATATGTCGGCGATGTCAAGCCTTCATGTTTGCGCCACCCAATATAACATCTTAGGTCAGTGTAACATTTTGTCGGATCTAGTACTAGAATTAGAATACTTTACTGTATGCGAATTCGTGCATAATCAAAGATCTGTGTCACCGTATAATTGTAACCCAAACTCTCATTATCAAAATAATGTTCCATCAGCGCGGTCTTCTGATTTCTTTTAGCATGCCACTCAATATCATCTGCTTTCTGGCTTTTCAACTTAACTGCTTCTTTCTGAGCCTCAAGGATTCGTGACGGCATGGTCCAAGCCATTGATGGTCATAACCAAGGTCTTCCTCGCAACGGTTCGATTCTCCTCCATTTGACTCAAGGCATTGATACATTACATTCGCTTTCCGGAGTGGATAATCGAATTTTCGAATGTATATCACTTAGGCGGAAAGGGGCTTTAAATCCATGGCGCTGCATCTATGAGTCCTTCTTGGTCTAGGATATGTTGTAGATCTTGTGCTAGTTATCAGTCGAGAGAAATACACATTTTGTTGCCAATAAAATAGTGTCTTCCAGCTCTTCAGGTTGCGAAACTACTATGGTCCTAATTCTAGTATCATGAGGTAGGTGTAGTTTTTCTCGTGTGATCTTAGTTGCCTAGAAGCGTATGCATATAACTTTCATTCTCTGCTTTAGTACCGCCCAACCTAACCCTTTATGGATTGCTTCTCAAGTTTTATACCACAAAATCTTCACTGACTTCCGGTAGTGCTAAAATAGTGCTGCACATAGCTTTGCATTCAATAGCTGGAAAGCTTTTTACTTGTATTCTTCATTCCAATCGAACTTCTTGGTTCTTTTTTTGCGTTATCGCTCAGTCATAGGTTTAGCTATTTTGTGAGAATCCTTCGATGAATTCTCTCTATAGTATGCCTGCAAGACCTAAGAAACTGGGTTATCTTCCGAAGGATTAGTGGTTGGATATTGCCCCAATTCTTAACTGCTTCAATCTTAGCTGGGTCCACGTGTATACCACTGCTATCAATCATGTGACCAAGAAATTTTACTGTATTGATCCAAAATTCACACTTGGAAAACTTGGCATACAGTTCTTCCTTCTTCAGCAACTCCAGAATAGTTTTCAAGTGTTCCTCGTGTTCTTTCCCATTGCGGGAGTATATGAGAATATCGTCGCATGAAACACAATCACAAACATTATCCAAGTATGCTTTGCAAACGATTCATGAGATTCATGAACACGCAGGTGCGTTGGTCACCCAAAAGGCATAACTTGGAACTCATTAGTGGTCCGTATCTCGTGTTCCGAAACGCAAGTTTGGGGATATCTTCTCCTCATAACCTTAACTGATGATAAACTGACCTTACGTAAGATTTTTGTGTATATTGCTGGATCCTTGCATACGCCTGATCAAACAAGTCATCGGACTTATTGGTAAGGGTAATCGAATTTCATGTAAGTTTGTGCTCAGCTCACTGTATCTGATACACACGCGCTGAAAGAATCACATTTTCTTATTTAGACAAATAGAGAATTGTGTTGCTCCACACGGAGAGGAAATTGGTCTTACATTAAACCTTTGTGTAGAAAAAGTTTTTTTCAGCTGTTTGGCTGGTTTTTCTCAATTTTGCAGTGCAAGACGATAGGATCGTGTGCGACGGGCACACGGGTGTAAAGCTTCAGGTATATAGCTCGATTGTGAATTTCTACTTGGTTGTCGGAAGTGTAATCCCGGCAAATCTTCAGGATAATACTTCCGGGAAAGTCTCTGACAACAGGACACGCTCGCAATTCGCCTTCTCTGGAATTTTAGTTCCTACCTCCATCATCATTTGAATTAAAAATCAACTCTGGCATCGTTTTGCTGTCTCCGGGCCGTAGCCAGTGGTCATGGGCTTTGTTTTGGTCCTATTGTGTTTTGCGATTGCTTTGTGGGCTTGGGCCCATGTTATAACTTATGTAGTCCCGGCCAGGAGGCCTGTTACAGTATTATCTGTCATCAAATGTGGTTAACATGGAGTCGGGTCTTAACCTTTAAAGTGATCTCAAAATTGTATCAAAACACGTTGAACTTCCTAAAACTATTTATATTATGTAATTTTTGAATGGATATTTTATGATTAATGGTCACCAAAACTTGGGGACAATTTAAAATTTTCGAGTGGTTTTTGTACGGTTTGAAACTTAAGTCGTTTTTTGTAGTGGTGAAACAAAATTACGAGACGAAACTTTTTTGAGATGTTTTCCCTTTTATTATTTAGCTTTATAAAAGTATGCTTGTTTAATGATTTTGTCTTTGTAGTTTTAATAATTAGTGTGCATCAAGTTTTAATTTTCATCATTTGCTTTTTCTTTGTTTTCTATTTTTACATTTACAAACTTTTTTGTTTTTTTCAGTGTTTTTTTATTCATTTTTTTATGATGTGCAATAGGTCATACAAAGACATGAGTATTGAATCGTTGATGATGTTTTAAAAACTTTTTTAAATGCTTATTTTATGCTATGGAATAAACAAATTACCGAGAAACTTTAATTGTTGTTTTAATGATTAATTTAATAATAGTTAAAGTTGCATAGTAATATTTACATCTTTTGCAAAGATGATAAGAAGCCTTAATTGTGTGCTTTGTTTTCTCTGGCACTGAGGGTTAATAATTACTCTGGTAGCTAGTTTTGTTTGAATCTTTATATGGAAACAATTGGACAACCAGAATATAGCAAAAAGAGCGGTATAACCCAAAGCACAAGCTTAAGTTGGGCCTGACACCTATCACTGTTGCAAGTGTAGGAACTACGAAGGTCACTCTTATGAGGTGATAACACACCAAAATAACAACTGCAAGGTCAAGGTGTGTAATCTTAGCCGCTTGTATGTGCCAGAAAGTTGATAATAGTGTTTCCTTATGTTTGATATGTATGTTTTGCATTGCTAGATAGTAATTAAAAATCGATCTCAGACGCCCAGGATGCTATTGCTACTAATGATGGGGAGTAATCAGCTTGAAACAAGTTGCTTCCTTATGTTACATATGTGCTTCAAGATAGTGAATACGTAACTGTTTACGAGCTAGCTGATTGTTGATAAAAAGAACTTGATTTCTCATATGTTTTGGATTAAATTTTTGTTTGATATGATGACATTAGAGTGATTAGGGGAACGTCGCGTCGTTCTAATAAATTCTCAAAAAGCTGTTCGCAAGTCAGCCAAACTATGGCTCAACTTAGGCACAAGAACTCTACGGGAATTTGGATTTATCCAAGTTATCTATAGTCTTACAAAGGCTAGTCAGATCCTATACCAAGGACCTACACAAAGTTGTCAAAAAGCGCACATTAATTGAAATTTCGGCAAGATTTGCAGCCTCTACAAATAACGAGGGAATGATTGAGGTGAGTTTTGAATAAATTTCACTTTTAGTCGCTCTATGTTTTTTTTAATTTTGTATTTTAAATCAAATATAATAAATAATTCAGATTAGTCCTCAATATGTAATTTTTTAATCGGTGCGTAGAATAACTCACACCATTTCTACAAACAAACATCCACACCCACGTGTGACATATGATTATGGAGGGTAAAAATTAAGAAAGAGAAAATTTCATGCAAGTTAATTGATACATCTCGCATGTCATATGTGAATGAGGTGAGATCATGATAGAACAATATCATCTCAAAGAACAAAAGAATAATCATAGTCATCTATTTTTCATCAAATAAAAAACAATTAAAAAACTCCACTCTCCACCTCTTTTTTAAAAATAAAATATCTTGCAAACGGTAAATCGTCAAACGACAAAAAAATACACCATCGCGACGAGAATTAAATCATCTTTCTATATATGGACACTTTTATATACAATCGACGAACTTTTTTTCAAATTTTTTTTTTCAGTCACGTCTGAAAAAATCACATGTGATTTGTAGCACAATCACATGTGATTTCATAAAATCACATGTGATTTTTTCAGACGTAACTAAAAAAAATCGATTTCATATACTTTTGACGACTTTTTAGTGTTAAAATTTCCGCCAAAAAAAAATTACACGTGATTTGTAAAATCACTTGTGATTTGTTGTTTTTAAAAATCACGTGCTATTTCATAAATCGCATGTGATTTCACAAATTCACTTATGATTTTTAAAGTAATAAATCACGTGTGATTTCATAAATTCATAAATCGCATGTGAATTTACAAATTTACGTGTGATTTTTAATGTAAGAAATCACATGTGATTTTTCGAATCACGTGTGATTTTTTCTGGGCGGAAATTTAAAAAAAAAATCGTCGAAAGTATATAAAAGTGTCCGTCTATAGAAAGATAATTTAATTCTCTTCGCGATGGTATAATTAAATTTACGTCAAACGAAAAAAATACACCATCGTGTCAAGTATTTTTTTTATCTTTTTATAGGGGGCACTTCTATATACTTTCGACCAATTTTTTTTCCGAATTTTTTTCAGTCACATCTAAAAAATCACATGTGATTTGTATCACAATCACATGTAATTTCGTAAAATCACATGTGATTTTTTCAGACGTGACTGAAAAAAAATAATCGAAAAAAAAGTTCGTCGAAAGTATATAGAAGTACCCCTCTATAGAAAGATAATTTAATTCTCGCCGCGATGGTATGTTTCGTTTTGCATAACGATTAACGGTTTGTGAGATATTTAATTTTAAAAAATAAAATAAAAGTATGTTTTTTAATTAAATTAAAATAAGAATTAATCTAAACAGTAAAATAAATGGTTGAGATGAAATGGATTAAATATTTAATTAGACAGTGAATATGAATATTTGTCTGTGTTCAGTCTTAGCCTTAAGAAAGACTATACCTAAGAACGTAACATTAAAAGACTAATGAAGTAAATGAATGAGAACTACAAAAGACATAACACCACAGTGATTTTTTAATATGAAATTTCAAGGACTAATGATAAAAACCAAGATAAAAAGAATTATGAATGAAAGAATAGCCGCCATATTAACTTAGAGCTTAAAATAGTAACCTAAGTAACAAGGTTTATGAAAAAATAAGATCGTGTTCCTTATGTTAAAAGAAAAAAGAATATAAGACATATCGAAAAGAAAGCACTAAAGATTCCACAGTAATAAAAGAAAACAATAAGTGAAATCAATTCCAAAAGATTAACGCTAAAAACAAATAGAGCAAAGAAGCTAACACAAAAATAGAAGAAACTTAATTTAAAGAAGCTAAGGAAAACCAAAAGAAAATTACAAAGAATCCTAAGAAAAGATAAGAATAAGACAAATAATAAGACAAAGATTGACTTTATCACTAAGAAAACAAAAGAAACTAGATAATGAATAAAATAAGACAAAGAAAAACATGAAAAGAATCAACCCTAAAAACACTTATAAGAAAGAAAAGAAAAAGAAAATAGTCACAACAAGATAGGAAGTCACAAAAAGAAAAAAGATGACAAGAAAAGAAAGAGAATCAAAAAGAAATAGAACTAAAGGTTACAGTAAGATTTCATAAGATTCCCCATAAGAAAAAAAAATATTGTAACAATATAAGAAAGACTAAGAATTAAGAAGAAAAGAAAAATAAGATAGAATACATAAGTTAGAAACATGTTGATCAAATGAACTTAAGTAAGCATAGTAGATGTTATAAGACAGATCTATACTATAAACTTAATGAACAAGCCTAAAAAAAAGAACTAATAATAAAAAAGAACAAGAATACCAAGAAAAAGACAAAAGAATTAGATAATAAAAGTATAATAATAGAAAGGAAGAGTGACTCTATGATACTATGATGTATTATCTTAAATTGGAGTAATATATCCTTATGGAAGAATAGCAAGTATTCTTAGTATACTACTGTCAAGATAAACGAAGATGAAGATATAAGTAAGAATAGAACTCAAGACTTAACTATATAGTTAGAGAAAGTTTTATCAAGTATGACAAAGAAGCATCGTTATCTTTAAAAAGAATTAAGAAGAAGCTATAAGAAGAAGGAATAAGTAAGTAAGGCAATAAATCTTGTAATCTAAAGAAAAAAAATAATAGAAATAAAAAGAAATTTCTAAAGAAAACTTCAAAGATGCAATGAAGAAAATCAATAAGACATAGAAGGAAAAGCCAACCCCAAAAGAGAGAAGAAAAAGAAAGACAAGATAATGATAAAAGCTAATTTTGATACAATAACCATGTTAGAAAATAATTAAAGATCAAGAAAAAGAACCCTCCTTTTTTCATGAATAAGACTAAGAACAAGAAAAGATAGAAAGGGAAAAAGAAGCTACAAGCCTTCTAAGAATATAAATAAAGACATAAGTCTAAAAGATATAAAAAATTTTCTAAGAAAAAATAATAAGGGCAAGCTAAAGACAAGAGATAACAAAAGAAATTAAACCAAGACTACAAAGAAGTAACAATAAGAAAGACCAAAAAAAAAATCATGAATGCGATACTCAAAGTTGACTTTTTCCCATACAAGAAGAAAGATAAAAAGAAATAAAAAAGACCGAAATTAAGATACAGAAGATAACTCTCCAACTACTTATAAGAAAAGAATAAATAAGATACTGTAAAGAACTTACAAGATAAGAAGCCCAGACAAGAAAAGAGACACCCTGTAAGAATTAAATGTATTAAGAACAATAGCAAGAAACAAATAATAATTAAAGACAAGAAAGCATTGAAGAAATCATTCCGCTTATTAAGAAGAAAGAAAGATAACAAGAAACTCACACTTTACCAATTTTAAGAAAAAAGAAGAAGTAAACAATCTCGAAACGATGGAAAAATCTTGAGAAAATAACCCTCGGAAGAAAAATTAAGATGAACATAATAATAAGACCCGTCACACAAGAAAGCAAGATAAGAGATTTCAAATAAGTGAAAGAAAATATGACAATCAAGATAAACTTAATGAAAAATCCAAGAGCTATACAGATAAAGAAGACTATAAAGATGTACGATGATCAATGAAAGATAAGACACAAAGATTGAGATAAACAGAAGAAAGACTATAAGGCAATACAAAACATAAAAGATAAAGAAGATGCTTTAACTAAAGGAAAGAAGAACGAACGAAAGTTGTTGTAATGAAAAGATAGAAAAGACTTTTATTTATAAAGAAGCAAGAATTTTAAGGGACTAAGGAAGATAAAGTTAAAAGAACAACTTCCAAAAAGAAAAAAGAGAAGAAGCAAAAAGATGTAAAGATGAAGAAAAATAAGACTAAATAAGACAAATCACTAAGAAAATTTAAGATGCATTAAATGCAAGATCAAGAAAAAACATAGCTTTATCTCAAAAAGAAAAAAGAAAAAGTAAGTAAAAAGTAAAGAAAAAGGAAGTCTTAAAAAAAAACCAGATGCATATCACAACAAGAATTTTCAAGAAGATCTATAGTAATATTAAAAAAACAAAAAGACGCAAAGACAACAAGAAGAATAAAGAACTAGTCAAAATTAGCCAAGAAATCCAAATAAAAACTCTATCATGACAAGAATCAATATGAAGAAGTAAGAAAAAGAAAAAAAGACGCTCTAAGATAAGTAAAAGAAAGAAAGAACTAAGAAAGAAAGAATAAGATTAACGAAGGAAACGAAAGAACTATGAGAAATGAGAATGAAGAGATCAAGACTCTTTTAATACAATTGAAAGAAGCATAAATTCTATAATGTAAAAGCTAAGACTAGCACTCAAAAGAAGATTAGAAGAAGAATAAAGAAAGAAGATAAGAAAAGAATCAAGGACAAGAAGAAAAGAACTATGATAATAAAAAGTGTTTTCAAGAAGAAGAAAACAAGAAAATAATCATAAGAACACTAAATAAAAGACAAAAGACCTAGGATAAGAAAAAAGTAAGATAAAAGACATATCTCAAAGTAAGAAAAGAAGTAAAAATATAGAAAGAATAAAGAAGCAAGAATCAAAAAAGGACCTAAGCTAAAGAAAAAGAAAAAAGAGACATTCAATAAGAAACTATAGATTAAGTAGAATAGAAGACAAAGAAAAGAAAAATTATAAGAAAAAAGACACAAATATAAAACTAAAAATAAATATATAAGAAATGAAAGAAACTAAATAAGAAGCAAAAGATAAAGAAAAGAAGAATAGAAATAAAAGAATAAGTTAATAAATCGAAAGACAAAATAATAAAGCAGAAAGATTTTATCAAAGCTAAAATAAATCTAAAAAAAGAAAGACATCAAAGAAAAAGCCATAATAAAAGAAGGTTAAGAACATTTATAAGACAAGAAAATCAAGTAAAGATAAGAATTTCAAAAGGGGGAATAAGAAGAAAAAGCGTCCGTCTTAAGAGACCGCTAAGATAAATAAACTATGAAAGAAGATTAAGAACAAGACATCACAGAAGTGTTCTAAATTTAATTATGAAAAATAGCAAAAAAAAGATAAGACAAGAAGAATCATTAAAAAGAAATAATAGATAATAACCTTCTCAAGAAATTAAGATATAAAAAATAATAAAGAATGAAAAACAAGAAGTAAGATACAGAACAAAAGAACTAAAAGAAGGAACAAGGAAGCGAAGGATAATGTGATAAAGAAAGAAAGTAAGAATCAAAAGAAAGAACAAAGAGAAAGAAGAAAGACAAGAATTGCAAATGATAAAGATGGCAAACAAGCATAAAGAATAGAAGAAGAATCAAGAAAAAAAAGATAAGAAGAAACGACTAAGAAGTAAGAATAGAGTAAGAAGACCACTAAAGAAGACTAAGACAGAAGGAACTATGATTATCTAAGAAAATGAAGATAAGAAAAGAAAGAAAAATGATAAGAGAAGTAAAGAAAGATTAAAGATAACTAAGATAATTAGAAAGGCCAAAATAAAGCTTAAAGAGTAAAATAAGCCCATAAGCAAGAAAAAAACAAGAAAGAAGAAAAGAAGCCAAATAAAATTCAAGACATAATCAAGATAGAAATACCGTATGATTTAAAATAAAGAAGAGATAATTTTAGAATACCTAAGTAATAAGAGATAAAGGAAGAAGAAGGGAATACCTTAAGATTAAGATAAAAGAAAGAAAGAAGAAATGAAGAATAGAAAAAGAACAAAAATCCAAAAGATAACTTATAAGGAGTATAAATAAAAAGATAAAAATAAAGAAGAAAGAAAGCTCAAGTCCCGTCCTAACGTACGCGTGTGTTGGTAAGACTTCCACCGTGTCATATTTGTAAGAATCGGATCCTGCACTTTTGCCACTTTTTATTCATTAAACAACTCACTTTTCCCCATTTTTATTTCCCCTAAAATATCTCATCTCATCCCAATTTTATAAACTTAGGGTTTCATAATTCCATCTCAATCTCATCATGGGTGAAGAAGTCAGAATCACCGATTACGATACCCGCGTTTCCGATTGGGAATTAGGTTTACCTAACGCCGATGACTTCTAACAGCGTTATCTCAGTCATTAGTTCCACCTGTGCTTTGCCTCTGCTTTTTAGCATCACTCCCGAACCCCATGCGGGAGTCATTCTCGAGTTAATCGCGCTTCCAAAGACACTGTTTTGGGTGTAGCTGGTGTCATGAAATTCATTATTTTGTTTTGTTTAAATAATAAATTTAAGGTGTTTGGTGATAATAATATTGTTATTGATGATGATGATGATGATGAAATTGGAGACGTGGTTGGTGATGTGAATGGTGATGTTTCGGATTCTAGGAAATTAAGGAGAGTTGGGAGTGGTGGGTGTGAGGAAGAGGGGGATTCGGTTAGTGCGAGGACGACTACGTCCAAGAGGCCGAGATTAGTGTGGACGCCTCAATTGCATAAGAGGTTTGTTGATGTTGTGGCGCATTTAGGTGTTAAGAATGCGGTACCTAAGACAATTATGCAGTTAATGAATGTTGAAGGTTTGACTAGGGAGAACGTTGCTAGCCATTTGCAAAAGTATAGATTGTATTTGAAACGGATGTCTGGGTTGTCGAATGAAGGCCCGTCTAGTTCTGATCAGTTGTTTGCGAGTACTCCTGTTCCGCAGAGTTTACATGAGGGGAGTGGTAATGGAAATGGGAATAACGGGAATGGTAATGGGACTGGGAATGGGATGATTCCTATGCCGTATCCACCGCAGATGGTGCCTATGCCTTATCCACCGCAAATGGTGGGGCCTCCTGGTGGTTATCATCATGGGTATGAGTCGCATCCGTATAATATGATGATGCAACAAAGGGATTGGGGTGGGAATAAATTTGGGTCAGTTTCGCCGTATCAGCATCGTATGACTCCTAATGATAAGTAGAGGGTATATACATTTAATTGGATATTATCCAAACAAAAAGAGAGGTGAACTACTGGCTTGCTTTTGTGTACTTTTGTTTAGTGCTATAAAGTAAATAGAGTTTGGTAAAGTAGTTTTAGAGTTAAAGTTAATGAGTGTGTGGAGTTGTTTATTGTGGCTTGCTGTGGTTGGAAAGTAGACAACATTAATTATAATGTTAAATTTAGTTGCCTTTGATACTTTAGATGTCACATGTTTTGATGAATTTAATGTTGTTTTGTGACCATATAGTATTTTCTTGTAATTGATTTTTATGACGAACTTGTGAAGAGATCAATTATAGTTAAAACTAAGGAGTTCAGATAATGTTACAAGATATCTTGTCACGTGAATGATGCTTCTGTTTCCAATCGCTTTGATTTCTACCTATTATCTTGACTGAGTGCCATTGTTTGGTCACTTTAATGGAGTATCTTAGTGGCATGGACCACCATTCACTTTCACTGATCTACCTTTGTATAAGTGGTTGTGTAAATTTATTTAGATTCGCCTAAAGCCTTTGTGCCAACTACTCAAGAATGATAGGGATAGTCGATAGATGCATATCTATCCGATAGTTATTGATTCCCTTAGATATGTTCTTCATAGCTGCAGCCATCTAGTTAACTATTTCATGAAAACTTTTTTTCCATGCGTTAGTCTCAGAAATAAAGCAACATGTTAGTGGGATTTACTTTAGGGGGGTGCAAGGCTGGTGGTTTACAGCTAATTTGATGAGCTCAACGTCTTTATGCTCGTCCATTGGCGTGATACTGAGCTCTGCGTCAATTTACAGTATTTTCAGATATATAAATTGCTTATTTTTTGTCCTGATATCATAAAATTCAATGCGCTCCAAATAATAATGATACCCTTCTATATGGAACTCTTAAGATAATTTTGGGTAAGACTAAAAATTGCCCTTTACCTTTCTGGCTGAATTGCAAATCTGGGTTGATGTCTTTGGATTTTTAGCCATCTATTCCTCTTAGACATAACATTCAGTAAGGTGCATGTATATTTAACCAATATGGTAGTTAATAACTTGACCTTGCCAAATTTGTTTTGAAGAGATTATATAATGTATCTACTCATAACCACTGACTTTTGTTTTTATTCTGATAGGTATCGTGGACCATAAGGTAGTATGGAGCCGCCCTATGATAGTATAAGGTTGCCCTGACACTAGAAACCATCTTCTTACAAAGCAATGACGTTAGTTTGCTATAATCACCTTGATCTATCCGTTCTTCTCAATCCAGACCGTGAATCAGTTCAGATGTCAGCTTCAAGCTTGAATTGTTCAGTTCTTATGAACAACTGTGATGATACACTACTCCGAATGGCCGGTGGTAGACAAGAGTTGAACTTCAGTGGTTTTCGATATCTAGCTGCAAGTTGAGATGTAACATAAATGATTATCAAATGAGTACTGAATATGCATATAGGGCGGAAGCAAAATAATGTGGGAATGTAGATGGCAGCAATTGTTCTGAAAGTTTTTTCATCTAAGTACTTTAATTCATCATGTTGAGTAGAGGGTTCATTCTTTGCTTTTTATCAACTCTTCTCTCCGTGTTTGTCTTTTGGGAAATAAAAGTAGGAAATTAGTATTTCTTGTTTCAGCTTTACAATTTTTATCGAGTTGGTGGCCTTAGTAGATTCTGCATGATCTCATAATTAGACTTGGAAAATTCGTGCTTAATCTATTTATGGTAATCTTTTAATAACTTTTCTTGGTAAAGGCGTATTTATCAGGTGTAAGGAAAGGATCAAAGTCATCAAACACTTGTGGGTTATTGAGGTGAAGTATGTGTCATTTTAGATCTTGTGTCTGGTGAGACACAAGAAATTTCAAAACTTCTATGGTTGTGGTGGAGCAGGAGAAATCTGCTAGAGATGCGTTGGGATACACTGCAGCACAAGTATTGTAACCCGCTTTTACAATATGCAAAACGTACCATGGAGCTCTATTGGTATCGACTGTTTATCTTCAATAATATCTACTAGGTATCTAGATATCGCATCTTTGCTACAACAGGAGTTTGGGTCATCGGGCGTAAACCCAGTAATAAGGAGATTCTATGTGATTACCCTTAATTTATTGCACCCCTAGCTTTTATAATCTATCTCTTGATTAATGGTCTATGCAAAAAGTGTTGGATGAGTTTTTGGTTTAAATCAAACAAACTACTTTTAATTTCAAATTTGGCATCACTACACTAAACTTATGAGCAAACATGGGTGTTCACTTTTCTACATCCGATGGTGGTACTGAAAACCCTTGATACTAGATACTTTGTTTCAAAAATCAGAATTGCCGTGTGAACTTTAAGTGATCTTAGCTTGTTTATGTAAGTTCTTTAGTCAATAGTAATATACAGGGAATTGATTTGCACACTCATAAAAATGATTAAGACACTCAACTTTGTGCATCAGTGTGTTTTATCTGTACCGTTGAGTGTCTCAATCATTTTTAAGAATGTCCAAACCACTTCCCTAATATATATGTTTTGTTTTGGACCAAG